>WYDI02036958.1:21748-52805 GCA_009867235.2 Psittacus erithacus | reverse complement strand
CCTTTTGGGTCTTTGAAGTACCCTCTCCTGAGGTAATCTATGCCGAGGATGCATGGAGCCTCTGGACCAGTCACAATTGGCTGCTTTTCCCTTTTCCTCCCAGTCAGGCTGATTTCAGCCTCCAGTACAGTAAACTCTTGGGATCCTCCTGTCACTCTAGAAATAGAAATGGGTTTCATCCCTTGACAGCTTGATGACATCAGGGTACACTGTGCACCGGTATCTACTACAGCCTTATACTTTTGTGGAACTGATGTGCCAGGCCATCTAATCCACACAGTCCAGTAAATCTGATTGTCCCTTACCTCCACCTGGCTGAAGGCAGGGCCCCTCTAATAGTCGTCACAACATTGGACACTTATGTGCTGTAGGCAGAGATTAGTCTTCTTTATCACAGGAGCTGGAGTAAAATCAGCTCTTCCACTCCATCTGAGAACCTGCTCACCAGAGGCTGAAACAGCAGCTTTCATGGGATGATCATCCTTATCCTTTGTTCTCCTCTTCAATTCATGCACCTGTTCCTCCAGAGCTGAGGTAGGTTTTCCATCCCACTTCCCATGTCGATGAAACCATAGGGTGGTCCCTGGAGTATACCTTCTATACCTTCTCTCTCGAGCAGTAGGATGCCTTTTGTTAATAGCTGAGATGTGTGTTTGACACACGTGAGGAGCTGTATACACCAGATCGATCGTCTCTGAATTGTTTGAACTCCTGGAGCAGTTTTTCCACAGCTGAGATGATGGAAGGTGTGAAATTGTCTTCGATCTCTTAGAGTTTATGGATCATTTCATCTGCTGTTATTGGTACTATGTCATTCCAAGTTACTGTTGCCAATGAATGGGCATATGATGACGGTGCATTACATGTAAACTTCCTCCACATGGGTCGTGTACATTCGACTTCATCTGGATCTATGGGTGTGTCCTCAGCATTCGGCTTGATGTGATAGATCATCTCTATAATGATTGATTCCCTCAGAGACTGGATTCCTTTCTCTAGAGTAGTCCACTTGGCTGAACGACTCATAACATCGTCCTGGTATAGAAACCTTTCTTTCACAGCTGCCAAGATCTGCTTCCAAATGCTGAGGGACTTTTTCTGTCTTGCAATTGCTTTGTCAATTCCCCCTTCCCTAGCAAGTGACCCCAGCTGCTGGGCTTCTCTACCTTCTAGTTCATGACTGTCGGCCACATTGTCCCAGTATTAGAGCAACCAGATGATGATGTGCTCCTCTTGATGATGAGTAAAATCTTTTCGCATATTCCATAGCTTGGTTGAGGTCCGAGGTTGGAAGGTCCCCTCTTCTTCTTCTTCTTCCTTTTCCTCTGATTCATGTGATGATGACTCCTGATCAGATGCTGTCCTGTGTAGTAAGTGCATTGCTGTTGCTTCTTCATCATGTTTCTTTATCTTTCTTGTCTTTTTTTGCTTTTCCTCTTGCATATAGGGGCAACTGATACTGGCACAAAATGGTCCTCTAGTTTAGCTGCAGTGATTATCACTGTGGTTGGAGTGGCTGCAGTATCTGTTGTTGGGGTTTGAGTAGCTGCTGTACTTGTCACTGCGGTTGGTGTAGCTGCTGTGCTTGGACCTGGAATACCTGCGCTGTCTGTTGAGGTCAAAATTTGAGTAGCTAATGTACTTGTCGCTGGGGCTGGTGTAGCTGCTGTACTTGGAGCTGGAGTAGCTGCACTGTCTGTTGCTTTGCCATCAGATCCAGGGACATTTTTTTCCTTTTGAAGGTGCTGGGCAGTGTTGAACAGGGCTCTGCAAGCATAGGCAAAGCCCCAGCATGTTGCCATGATTTGTCCCTCTCTGGTATGACCAGAATGACAACACACCTCATTTAAGTGTTTTACTACTTTTCCTGGATTTTTCACTTGTTCTGTGGTGAAGTTCCAAAGCACTGGAGGGGCCCACCAGCCTAGATACTTGCCCATAGTGTCTCACACACCCTGCCACTCATGACTGTCCAGCCCTGGGGAAAATCTTTTGGTCCTCCTATATCGTTGTCCAGCCCTAGGCAAGGCCCAAACCTGACTCTGCTTAACTCTTGATATTAGACAAAATAGTCATTTGTAAAACACACTCTGTATGCATGCCAACCTGATGATCCCCATCACAATCAGCAGGCAGGTCTTAAGGGTACCAAAAGGACATTCAAAACCTTCAGATCTCTCAAATGATGCTGTAAACGGCCTGGTAAGGGGGCTGAGAATGTAAGGAAATGTCTCCTTCATGAGTTGACCGCCTGAGGAGGGGAAAAAAGATTTGTAGTTGCTAGACATTTGCATTATATACCTCCCGAAGTACAGAGGTGCTGACCATACTGGGAATTCAAGCCAGATCCGTTTCATGATCAATGAGTCTATTGTATTACAAGTCATTACCGTAAAGTACAATGAGACAAGAACCTTAGCCCAAACCCCCCAGCTGATAAACGCTAACACCGCAAATACCAGCTGTAAGGTACGACATGCTGAAACTGTGAGATTAAGTGCAACAACTTTGAGAGCCAATAAATCAGCATTGTGACAAGTGAATATTAATCTAAAACAATGAATGCTTATCACAAATATGATTAGACACACTCTGGTCAGATCTGTCGTTGTCTCAACCCTTCATGCCCCATGTTGGGTGCCAAAAAGAACTGTCGTGGTTTAAGCCCAGCCAGTTACTGAAAACCACGCAGCTGCTAGCTCACTTCTACCTCCCTTCTTGTCCCCTCTGGTGGAGGGATGGGGAGGAAAATCAAAAGAATGTAACTCCTACGGGTTGAGATAAGAACAGTCCAGTAACTAAGGTACAACACAAACCACTGCTGCTGCCACCAATAATAACAATGATAAGGGAAATAACAAGGGAAAAGAATATAACCACTCACCACCTGCCGACTGATACCCAGCCCGACCCAAGCAGTGATCTAACCCTTCCAGGTGGCTGCCCCCAGTTTATATAGTGGGCATGATGTGCTGTGGTATAGAATACCTCTTTGGTCAGTTTGGGTCAGGTGTCCTGTCTCTGCTTCCTCCCGGCTTCCCCTCCTCCTTGGCAGAGCATGAGGCTCAGAAAGTTCTTGGTCAGAGTAAACATTACCGAGCAACAACTAAAAACAGCTGTGTTATCAGTGCTGTTCTTAGACTGAGAGTCAAAACCACAGCACTGCACCAGCTACTAAGAAGGAGAAAAATGACTGCTACTGCTGAACCCAGGACAGTTCTAATGGCTTAATTTCTTTTCCTGAAATCACTCCTTGACCTCTCAATCTGATGAGTTTTAAGGTGTTCTTCTTCTGCCTTTTGTGGTGGTTTTATTGCATTTATTTCTTATTTGCATTACAGCAATGATGCCGCAATCAAGAATAAGGCCTCACTGCCCTGTAAGCAGTATGAACAAACAGTGCCCTTGGAACAAGTTGCATTGCTATGGGTTTATAATACAACTAGACTTCTTGGGTTTATATCCTGCTAATAGGAATTTTCCCTCAGGTCAGTTTAGCACACACTGTAGTGTTATTTCTCTCTCCCCTCTAATGTGCGATGAAGTCCACTTCTAAACATCAGCTAACAAATGTTGTGCTATTGCAGGATTGTAGGACATCAGCAGGGCTTTTGTGCTGAACTCCCACTTTATGTAACAAAGAAGTTCAAAGGCTTTGCATCTTTTGTGACAAAGGTGTATTTTCTTCAAAAGCACTGGAGGTGCTAAAGTATCTTGTGCTGAATGTGGGAGAGAAGAAAAAGGAAAATATTTATGCTTCTGCGAATCCTTCTGAATTGAATGAATGACATTTGTTAATCAAGCTATATCATCCTAAAAATACAGTGATGAATCTAATCTGGGAGGCTAGTCTTCCTCCTCAGCCAACAGAGAGGGGCAGGTTCATTTCCTAACTGCAAATCACTATAAAATGTTTAAATTCCTTTTGAAAATTACAATGTTTCCATGAAGGAAGCCTAAGTTACTATTTTAAACATCTACTTTTTGGATGTTTGCACTTCAGTAAGTTGAATTCCGTCTTAAAATATTGATAAATCCTTGGAGAGTGTATGAAAAGAGTGTAAAGATAGATTCAGAAGGAGCACTAAACTTTTTTGAAGTATTTCAAATTTTGTGTGGTTTTGAAAATTTCTGTTAATGGTAAATCATGATTATTTAATTATTACTATAGATAAAGAGCAACAATGTTGTATGCACCCAGAAAATTCTAAGTAGAACAGTGAAAAACAAGTCTTGAAGTGTCATGAAATGATCTTATTAAATGCTGGGGGCATTATTTAATCATAATTCTCATTACATTCATCTGCAGATATGTTGCTTCAAAAATTGTAGAACTATATCCTCAATTTGTGTAAGCCAGTGAAACTCTGAGGTTATCTTGTTGAGGCTAATGGATGCCACCTGTATGTTTAGCACAAAGATCTATAGGCCAGGTTTAAGCTGACTTCTTGAATAAAGGAAATGTGTTTCTGGAAGAAGTTTCAATTGGAGCCATGAACAAAGAAGCACCAAGAAAGTTCAGAACTGAAATTCAACTTTTTCAGTTTCAGTTCCGCAGTACAGTTCTGTCCTAGAGCCTTCTTTTATGTTTAACCAGTCAGCCATGGAAAACTGCAGAAAGAACATAAAACATGGAGATAGAAAAAGTATAACATGCTATTACAAGTGAAGGTCTTGCATCATGTAACATAGCTAAGCGTTCTGATCACAAGCTATGGTAAATAATCTCTGACACCACCACAACTGAATTGCTGATGGTCTACAGGGCCTTGTTCATCATTAAAGTACGTAAACTCATCAAGCACATTGAACCTGCCTCAGAGCCAAAAGAATTGGCTCAGTCTTGGAAAACTCTCTGAGATGATTCTATTTGGTTTTGTTTTCTTTAGAAAGCATACAGCAGCACTTTTTTTTTTTTTTTAATAATACCTCAGTCTATTCTGCTTCTGCATCTAAGCTACATCTGTAGAATTTTTCATCCTCAGTTACTAATGAGGAGCAAAGAGGTTAGAAGCAAACCTTCACAGGGCATTCTCAGTAGGGTCTCAGTGATATTCACTTTAATGGTGTGTTGCTTCTTTTTCCCTTTTCACAGAAAGAAAAAGTTAGGTTTATTAGAATGTGCTCATCACCAAGTGTCTAAAGCTTTGTCTCCACTGTTGGCTGCATATGTGTCAGAGGAGGGCAGAAAAAGATTACATCACCTTGTTGACATTACTGTGCTGAAAGATGCTTGTGGGAGATGCAGTGATGCCAATGAAATGCTTCTGTTGCCTCAGTTCATATCATTGAGAGAGATGGTGCCCCCCTTTTCCTTTTGGCATCTCACCAGGAGACTGCAGATATTGCATAGTAGTGCTGCTGTAACACCAGAGACTTGGTATGTTTAGTGATGTGTAGGACAACTTATTCTGTGGCTGTAATTCTCCCAGTACACTCGGATCAGCTCTTTCATTTGGACTTAAAGCTCTTTAATCGGGGTCTCTTGTTTTTTGGCTTTTAATCGGGATCTCTTGTTTCTTGGTTGGGTTTTTTTTCCTTAACTCTTGGCACTTCAGTGTCTTGGTCTTCCTTAAAGGCCCTTGTTGCACAATTATTAAAAATAACAATAGTTAATCACAGTGGTAGCAACTGTTGCTTATTAATGTCAGTAACAAGGAAACTTTACAATTGCAGATCATCAACTGAGACATCGTGTGTCCACGTGTGTGTGAGTTGGTATGAATTGGTTTGGGATTTTTATAGGAATAGACTTGATCTTTTGTGAAATTAGTGGAAAAATTTCAATAATCTTTATTTGTTTCCATTTCTAAAGAACTGACTCCTAAACTTGTTTTCCATTGCCCAAGCTAACAAGCTGTCATGTATCATAGAATCATAGAATGGTTTGGGTTCCAACCCCCTGCCATGGGCAGGGACACCTTCCACTAGACCAGGTTGCCCAAAATACCATCCAACCTTGCTTTGAATACTACCAGGGATGGGGTAGCCACAGCTTCTCTGGGCAACCTGTGCCTCACCACACTCTGAGAGAAGAATTTTTTCCTAATATCTTATCTTAATCTCTCCTCTTAGAGTTCAGAGACATTTACCCTTGTTCTGTGACTACATGCCCTTGTAAAAAGTCCCTTCCATGTTTCTTGAAGGCCCCTTTTAGGTACTGATTAAGGTATCAAGAGATCTTGGGGGTATTTTGTAAAACACATGTAAATCCTGAAGAAACACTTTTATCTCAACTGATTGTCATTCTTTAACTGAATTGTACGTTCCATGTATAAAAGCCCCATCTTGCTCTGATTGGGCTCATGCAGATTCATTGTCATTATCCACGTGAAGTGCACCTGTGCAAGGTCTAAAGGCCACAGCATTTGACCAGAGCCATGAAGTCAGATGAGCTGTGCTTATTTGTTTCTTTGCTAGTGTCTATCCTTCTCCCCATCAACACTTCCAACCCGAAGAATGGAGGCCGCTGAGAAGACTTCACTGGAGCAGGCAGAAGGAGGAAATTTGGTTTTCCTTGGCCCTATTCATTATTTTTGCAGCTTCCTCCTGAGCTTTCACATGAACAGTGAAGCTGAAGGGGCTACTTCCTCTGCAAGTAAATTTACACACTAATGCCTGATCGCAGGCCTGGGAAGGTGTGAGAGGTCTGAATGTGAGCAGAAAAGAAAGTGCGAAAAAAAACTTCTTTGTATCCTCTCAGTTGTCAAGTTTAATGGAGACATTATGAGGGAATAGAGATGCTATGGAATTAAATGTCATTTCAAAGCCATTTCATCTTGCTTTGCTTACTTTTGCATATAAGAACTGCACGTTAGGTCTTTACGTTTTTCTCTTTGTTTTGCGCATATATGTATGAAAGGGGGTAGGAAGTTTGTTTCAGATTTTAATCAAACATTTAAACTAATAGCAGACTACTGCCACTACCAAACCCTGTAATTACGCAAAATTTTGACATAAATAAATTAGGCTGCTGATTATGGCACCATTATGAGCAGAATCTCCATACACATGCAGTTCTGACCCCTGCATTCCTTAGTAAATGTGCTGTTCTACTCTATAGCATTATGTGGTGATGATACATAGCATACAATGGCTTTTTTACCCTATTTCAATGCCTTTTCACTTGGAATCTGATGATTTGTTTGCTGGCCTGGAAGCACAGTTCTCTGTGGCATTATGTCTCAGTGTGTTGACAGCACTGTCACTTTGAGTTTCCCTCACAGCTTTAAACTAATAAGGTGGGAGTAAAGATTTTGAGCTGTGACTAAACTTGGGCAAATGCCCCAAAGAATTTACTAAAAAGTCTTGCATACATTTTCATATAATTTCACATCAACTGATGCTGCTCCCTTCACAACAAAGTACTGCAAATAAGCCTTACTAGCACTTTTTTTTCCTTTTGAACACAAACTCATTGCCTCGAACAACCAGACTTTCTGCCACCTAATCCATTTTGCTGATGGAGCTGTTATATTATCTAAACTTTATTTGCTAGAGATAACCAGCATTTACACACCAAACATTCTTCCCAAAAGTACTTCTTTTTTTGTTTCGCCTTTTGCTTTGCTGAGGGAGGGGAAATAGTTTCCAATCAATACCTGAACCATCCTCCTCTTGCAATGATCCTGAAACTGCAATGATGTCATGCCAAGTTTGATTCTGATACACAGGTATTTTCCTGGTGTGGAAAGAGGGCTTAGTTTGTTCAGCTTCTATTAACTGAAAAGTTTTTTTCAACTTAAAACTGTCAGATTTTTTTAATAAAGGGGAAAAAATCCCCAAAACAGAAAAACTGAAAAACAAACCAACCCCCAAAACCTTTGCATCCAAACACCAGATTTTACAACAGAAAAAGCAGTAGTTGCACTACTGTGACCCCGAATGGATAATCAAGGAAAGGAGAAATTTGCATGATTTCTTATGAAGGCTTTTAGGTCTGGAATAAACAACAAGTTTTCCACTGCTGTCTTCTATTCCATTCATTTGACTTCCATGTGGGGGAAAAAAATTATCTGTGATTCTTACAAAGAAGCATACAAAACATCTGAAGAGAAATTTATCAGAGGTAAGCTGTTCAGTAATAATGGTCTATGAAATGTTAAGAAATGGATCTTCATATACAGAGTAATCACAATACAGAAAAAAAACCCATAAAAAACCAGCAAAGCACAACATTTAAAAATGTTTTTTAAACTGCAAGTATTTGTGTCAATACTATGAAAAAGAACTTTTTTTCAATGGTGTAATGTACAATCAAGCACTTAACAGACTGGTATTTGCATACATAGTGCTGCTTAAAACCACAGTGTGCTACATTGCTTTCTTCTTATCCCACTACTACATGTGAAATAGATTATAATTTTCTACCAACAACGTACAAAAACCTCGAAGTCACACTGAGGTGAAAGCATAAATAAAATAATTAGTATTAAACTGGAGCATAGGAGCTTTTTTCTCCAGGGCAACTTGCTGGTGTGTCCTCATCCAGAAAAAAAATGGATGATCTTGTACCTAATGTAGGCAGTCTCTGTGGGACGCTGCTGTATGACTGTTCCTCTACTTCGCACCATGTGTATAAATATGAAAACGAACAAACAGAACTTTTTTTTAAATGCAATTTATGTTTCTATATTTTTAGTTTTCCAAAACAGGCAGTCTGACATTTCATATTAGTGAGACTTCTTTTTGCCTAAGACGGAAGAATTTGAATTTTTCTAGAGAAATAGGGAAATAAGGTCTAACATTCCTGAGTTCCCTTTTTCTGAGGCCTCAATTCTCTAGCATAACTACATAAAATTCTACAGTGAAATATCAGCTGGGTATTTCATCCTTAAATTCCAACACTTTTAATTACTTACTTGTGTTGTTATTTTCATCCATGGTACTGTATGCTTATCAAAGTGTATTTCTTTGCCACAGTTGGAGCAATCAAAATTTCTTTTGTTACTTATAATAAATAAATGCTCAATTATACAATTGTCCTCAGGGAAAGTTCATTAAAAAAAGAAATGAAAATGCTGATAAATAAAGGGTTACTGTGATTGCACTTGTTTTGATATAATATGAAAGATTTAATTTGGCTTTGCACACATTCACCAACATGCATACACATGTATTGTAAAAGAGAAAACTTGAAAAGGTGTTTTATTAGTAACAATATTCCAAATTTTTATTATTTTATTACAAAACTTTATGTTATGACCCTGTTTGATTCAGGTACATTGCTACTAAGAGAAAAAGAAATCTATTATTATTTACATTATTGGCGGCTTGAGGCTCTAGCTGTTTTTTCTGTTGCTTTTGTACTAGGGATTGTGATATTATAACAGGCTGGCATTGCCTGGAGGAGTTTAGCCTGAACAGACAAAACATGGGTAGAAGAGAAGAAAGGCAAAATGACCAAGTCAAGGTTACATAGGTCAGTAGCACAGCTCAGAATCTTCACTTGCATCCTGTAAGTCTCATTCTGATCCCATCCCCAGAGATTTACAAAGCTTTCTGAGATGTGACATGGACTGAGGAATGAGCATGAACTGAATTCTAGATTTTGGATTGGAATGTCTCTCTCCCAAAAATGGTGACACTTGCCTGTTTTAAGAAATCGTTCTTGATTTGGATGGGTTCTGTAGTCATTGGTACCTGGTTTACCAAAGAATTAAGGAATGACAAAAAAATAAGAGAAAAATAAAATAGGTCTTGATGTTCTCTTATACATGTTTCCTGGTGGGAATATAAAGTCAATAAGAACTCTGCATTCAGTCATGACTCTTTCATTAATGAATGCTATCAAAGCCTAGATGCAATTTCCATTTCCAGAGGTCCATAAATCTTATAATTATTGGAATGGCACCGAGGGTCTCCAGAGTTTTGCTATTCTTCATCACACATATTCTTTTCTTCTAGGCATCCACTTTCTCAAACAGATATTATCAGTCTTACATTGTGCAACTTGGATGATATTCCCAGTTTCTGGTGTGTTTGTGTATTTGTTCTCCCCAGAAGAGTTTGTGCAGAGATCTAAATTCAGCTCTAAGAAATGGAAAAATCTCATACAATTAAGAGGGAAACAAAAGGCATATTTTTGTTTTCTGGATGACCGCAGTAAAACTGGGCTTTTAAGCACATAAAGACATCTTTCTATCACTGATACTTTAAAGCACTGAGCAATGTTCTTATTTTTTGAAAGAACGAACTTTGGGGCTGGTATTAGGATGAAAGTACCAAAATCAAGACAGGGAAGGATAAGACTGAATAACCTATCTTCAATATTTCTTAGGTATATGCAAAGGTGGTACGTGTTCCTTTTATTGCCTTTAGGTACCTCCTTGTTCTTTGTTTTAAACGCTATGATGCAACAACTGATGGCTCTTCTATACAGTACAGGAATAAAATATAGGTGGATAACTTTGAGGAGGCTGAGTTGTCTAATGATTTCATTTACAGGCTTGTTTCTGTACTAGCACACAGGTCAAGCAGTTGCTGCATAGTTTGTATTTGCAAATTTTATGGAGAGAGTGAAGCTGAAAATTCTGACTACCCCCATTCCTCCACTGTGTTGTCATCCTGTATATCTGGAGTCTACATGTATTGACTTTGCTTCTCTTGCTTAAAAGATTACTCTGACCAGATTCCATCCCTGCCTTTGAGCTATGTTATCTTTAGAGAAGGTTTTTGATTTAAATTGTCCAAGCTGCATGCTGAAGTTCCAGGGAGATTTGAAAAGACAGGAAATTTGTTTGCTGCATCACCAGGGTGGTTACAGGGCAAAAAAATATCAGGAAGAGTGTGTGATATTTTCATGAGTCTTACCTCTTCATTATCAATGCCAGAGAAAGTCTTGGGACCCTGTCTTAATTGCACTTGATTATGCACCTTTCCTCACTCAATGTCACAGTTGTGGTGATGTGCAGCACAGACTACTCTCCAATTTACTTCCAACTTTATCACTTAACTTACTTAAGTGTGCTGGCTGTGAAACTCACCTGACCGGGTGCTGTCTCAGCAGTCAGAGAATCATAAAAAGCACAAGTGCTTGCTGTTCTTCTGCTGATTCAAATATGAAGTCAGAGTTCTGAGCTGAAGTCCAGATGTCACCTTCACTGCCAGTATGGAAAAAGATGGGTCCAACCAAGATGGAACCAGCCCAGGGAGGCTGGTTCAAGGCCGCGCTTGGAGCCTAGGGAGCCTGGTTGGAGTGTCAGACTGCTGACACTGCTTTTCAAACTTCCAAACACAAACTTCTAGTACTGTTTGATATTCCTCCACCCTTTATTGGATGGCATAGTGACTAAGGCAGAGCTAATTCACGGATTGATGAGCTGGAGCAAATTGAGGTTCAAGAGGGCTCAGTGCCAGGTCCTGAACTTGGGCCACAACAACCCCATGCACTGTTCCAAGCTTTGAGAGAGTGGCCGGAAAGCTGCTTATGGAAAAGGAGCTGAGGGTGCTGACTGACGGAGCTGAAAATGAGCCAGCTTGTGCCCAGGCAGCCAAGAAGGCCAACAGCATCCTGGCCTGTACCAGCAATAGTGTGGCAGCAGGGCCAGGGTAGTGATCATCCCCTTGCACTGGGCACTGGTGAGGATGCTCCTCAAATCTGTGTTCAGTGCTGGGCTTTCTGCTACAAGAGAGACATTGAGGGGCTGAAGCAGGGCCAGAGAAGGGCAACAGAGCTGGTGAAGGGCCTGGAGCACAAGTGTCATGGGGAATAGCTGAGGGACCTGGGAGGTTTAGTCTGGAGAAGAGAAGGCTCAGGAGGGACCTTATCGCTCTCTACAACTTCCTGACAGGAGAAGGGAGCCAGGTGGGGTTACTCTTTTCTCCCAGGTAACAAGCCATAGGCAAGAAGAAATTGCCTCAAGTAGCACCAAGGAAGGTTTAGGTGGGATATTAGGAAAACATTCTTCACTGAGAGGGCTGTCAAACATTGCAAAAGGCTGCCTAGGGAAGTAGTTGTGCTACAGTGCCTGGAGGTGTTTAAAAGATGTGTAGATGTGGCACCTGGGGACATGGTTTAGTGATGGACTTGGCAGTGTTGGGTTAACAGTAGGACTCAACATCTTAAAAATCTTTTCCAACCTAAATGATTTTGTGATTCTATGAAATCGCGCACACAGTCAAAATGCCAAAGATAGTGAGGTCTCAAATTCCCACAGATGACAGAAAAATTAACAGTTTAAACATATTTTGGGGTACCTATGAGTGGATCTCTAAGAATTAAATTTGTAGTTATTAGGAAAAAGAAAGAAAGACTCATATCCAAGCCTTTCCATTTTATTATTGTTCTATCACATGTAATATTCAAGACTTTAAGCCTACAGTAAAAGTATTGTCAATCAAATAAAAAATTAATAATCATAAAATAAAAAGGGGAATGATAACATTTATTCTAATAAGCACATGGTTTAAGCCCATAAAATGAAAGGGAATAATTGCCATTATTCAAGTCCATTACAAGGGAAAGTAAGAAGGGAGAAAGGAATGCCTGAAAAATTAAAAAAAGCACCAATTGCATTATTAGAAAAATATAATGTCAGTGATTTAGAAAACACATTTTCTAAAGTTTTAGCAGGCTTAGCCATCAATAATTTTCAGGAAAAATATACCCTTTATACATGTATTTTCTGCAGCTTGTCTGCATTTCTGATATATTGTTTAAATGGGTTTCGCCTGCCTTAATAAGGCACATCATTTGAACAGAAATCTCACTGTGTGATAACAGGCAACACATAGCGAAAAAATGCCTCAAGGTTTTTTCCTTGCTATATTTGGCTCTCTGGGCTAAGTCGATTTGAGTTGGGCTGATTATAATAAGCCAGAAAGTCAGTATGAACTAATTATTTTCTGTTCATTTATGTGATTAATGGTGAAAACTTGGATAACTTTTACATATCTTGAGTCCCATATAATTAATCATCTTGAACTTTACAAAAAAAAAAAAAAAAAAAAAATTAAACCCTCAAGGTGCCCCTGGATTTTCTTCCAAAGCATTGGAGTTTCGCTGGCTGTAGCTCATGCAACTGACAAAATCAGAGGATGTTTTGCAAAGAAGTGACACACTTGTGTGAGTCCTCAGAGGGCAATTGCTGAATTTCTTCAGCCACCAAAAGACTAGGAAATTAAAAAATGTGGTAGCAAGTAAGTTACTGAGTGAATGCCTGACAGTGCTGGGGGAAAAAGACAGAGGAGAAACAAAGAAGGACCTGTCCTCCAGAGAGACTGTACGGCTTGGAGGAACTACTGTAGGGAAGACAGTCATTTTGGATCTGTTTGTTGACAGCCTAATCAAGCTCATAAATAAGTCCAAATCCTGAGGCAAAATGCTAGCATCTGAGAAAGCTAAAGCACCCTCTTAGAATTCTCTGGGTAAAAAGCTCTGCCTTCCTCCTATTTCATTCTTGGTTTGCCCTCCACGTGTTGTGTGGATGGTTTTGAAACTAAAATTTATGCTTATAACACAAAAAAATGTAAAAGCACTGCTTTGCATTTTTCTTCAGGTGACTACCTTCGTTTGTTCTGTATAGTGGAGACTGACCTCATGACAGAAGGTGAATATTGCACTTTAGGAAAGAGAAACAAATCAGTGACATATGAATGCCAAAATGCAACCCTGTCTAGTAGCACAGATATGTGTGAGTCTGATTTAGCAGTGGGACATGTGAGTCCTACATCTGGACTTGTGTTTGACATCACAACAGATGCAGGATTACCAAAAGGATACAGATGTACTCAAGGTTTCCTTGATTCTTAGACTATGCTTACACTGAAGTCAGAAATTACAGTGGAAGAGAATTTGTGTTCAGGATCTCAGATCATGTAGGCTTTCAGAGAACGTAACAATTTCATGTTTGTTCTGTAGCCTAAGAACAAAGATAGAAATTTTGGTTCAAATACATGGTTGTTATACAACCCTTGTGATATTATTGAAAGCACATGGATACACCAAATTATTTTTGCCTGCTCCTGTAGATTTGCTGTCCGCAGTACTAGATGGTAAAACCTTCTAAGTAGCAGTTCGTATTCCCACCCTCACAGGTCTGAACCAATTACATTCTCCCTTCAAGAATTTAAAATTAACTAATGTGGTGATTAAATTATGAATCCATCCGTACTTAGTCATTAAAGGATTTGCATTTCTTGTTGCCTAAACTGGGCTTACACACAAGCTGCAAATAGAGGATCCCCTATCCAAACTCTGGAAGGTATATGCTCTAAATATCACTTCGTCCCAGACCAGGCTGAAGTCAAGGTCATCACTATGGAAGCTCAAGGAAACCTATCCGCTTCTGTCTTATGACTAAGGAAGTTATCTCATCTCTTGAGAGATAACTTTAAGGGACTCCTCACTTCCAGTATGGTCCCTAAGGAGAAGTGTCTATGTTCAAAAACCTCTTTGAGGTTTGTTAACTACAGGCTTTGCAATTACTTAATCAGTCTCAGCGATCTATTTAAAAGCCCTCTGTGACTTCACAGGTTTAAAATTAAGATGTCCAGAAGTGGCTATGGCAAGCAGTCGTCTACTTAATGACATAGCTGTATCTGCTATCACCAATGTCCATTTGACATTGATAATTATGTGCTTTATTAATTTATATGATAAGGTACATGCTGGTTCAGGCTGGACTGTAATCCCTTGCATAATTTCAGGAAAGAAAGGAAAAGAAAATCTGGCATGCTGGCTCCTTGACAAATGGGTCCTTTTGTCAGAATCAGTATCTTCACTAAGAAAGTCAAGGAAAAGAAAACCTGGTGAGAGAGCTGGCAGATAAGCATGAATTGACAGTAATTACTTGAAGAGGGCCTAGCAGAAATTCTTCAGCAGATACTTCTTCAGGGAATACACAAGAAGATCATCACATTGCACTGTGATTATTCCACTCTTCCCACTCATTCACTTTTGCCTCACAATTGAGTTAGCCGCTAGTGAAAAGTGACATCTTTTTGTTCAAAAAGCACAGGGAAGGAAGATGGCCCAAGGGCTGGAGCAGAAGAACTTCTGTATGAAAAGCATTATATCTTAGACTAGACTACTGGCTCCTCCCCACTTTTACACAGTGTAAGTTGAATATACTGACTAAATGTAAACATCTAAATATAAGACAGTCGCACTAGATTCCCTTTATAGTCCTTATAGGTTCCCTTTATAGCGAGGAAAAAACAGGAACTCATAAAGATAAGCTTCACCTCACCCTAAACCAGCTCTCTGAGACTTATCAAGCAAATCATTCCCCGGTTCTCTTCACTGACTACACCAATCTCTCAAGGACTTAATCAGATGTTGAAGACTAAAATTTGATAAAGTGAATCTTACTGACTTCTCTTGGTTTTGGATGCCACCATAAGTGACCAGGGCCAGATATTTAGAAAAAAAAATATGTAAATATGTGCTTAAGATTGTTAGTATTAAGAAAAATAATCAGAGGCATACTTGCCACTTCAATCAAAAATAACTAAATGAATGTGCTAAAAAGATGTTCAGAACTGATTTCTAATTTTTTAAGCCAATTTTAGGCTACAATTTTCATATTTTCTCAAAAACATGCCATCTGCCTGGGTGTGCTTGCATGACTGTGTCTTAGACTTCTGTAACTAGTTTAAAAAGCCTCCAGCCTTCACTCAAACAGCCTTGAACTTCTGTAGGTGCTGGCAGCCTATAGAGTTATAGTCTTCTCTGGGATGAACTGGGTTTAGTTGCTTTTCATTCAAAGCCATTCCCCCTTGGCCTATCACTACATGTCCTTGTAAAAAGTCTTTCTCCATCTTTCTTGTAGACTCCGTTCAGGTACTGGAAGGTTGCTATAAGCTTTCTTCTCCAATCTGAACAAGCCGGTCTTCATAAGTGAGGTGCGCCAGTCTTCTGGTTATCTTTGTGACCTCTTCTGGTCTCATTCTAACAGATCTATGTCCTTCTTATGTTGGGGACTCCATTTTCCCAGTCCTTGCTTTGCCTTCTGTGACTTGGCTAGTGTGGCTGGAACTCTTGCCAATGAACACTGAGGGAAAAAAGTTGTCAAGTACCTCAGCCTTCTCTGTATCTCCAAGGTAAGCAGGTCTTCTATTTTCTTTAGGAGAAGGCCCACATTTTTCCCAGCCTTCCTTTTATCACAGACATACCTATAGAATCTTCTCTTGTTGCTCTTGATGTCCCTGGCCAGGTTTTATTCCGTCAGGGCTTTAGCTTTCCTAACCTGATCGCTAGCTGCTTAGACAATTTCTCTGTATTTCTCCAAGCTCCCTGTTATTTCTTCCACTTCTTTAGGCTTCCTTTTTGTATTGGAGTTTGTCTAGGAGCTCCTTTTTCATCCTCGCAGGCCTCCAGGCATTTTTACTCGAATTTGTCTTTGTCAGGATTTCTGGGCTTGGAGAAGGTGATCATTGAATATTGACCAGCTTTCTTGGGCCTGTCTTCCCTCCAGGGCTTTATCCCATGGTACTTGAACAAGCAGATCCCTGAAGAGGCCAAAGTCCAGGATAGAGACCTTGCTGTGTGTCCCCCTTGCTGCCTAAGGGTCTTGAACTCCACCATTTCATGGTCACTGCAGCCAAGGCTGCCCTTGAGCATTCTCCACCAGTCCCTCCTTGTTGGTGGGAACGAAGTCCAGATAACACCTCTTCTAATTGGATCCTCTATCTCTTGGATAAGGAAGTTGTCATCAACACATTCGAGGAACCTCCTGTATTGCTTGTGTCCTGCTGTGTTCTCCTTCCAACAGGTATCAGTGTGGTTGAAATCATCTATGAGGAACAGGGCTTGTGAATGTGGGGCTGCTCTGATCTGCCTATAGAGTGCCTCATCCACTCAGTCTTCCTGATCTGGTGGCCTGTAGCAGACCCCCACTATAATGTTACCCATTTCTGCCCTCTCTCTTATCCTGACCCAAAAAGATCTTCTCATCCATCCCCAGGTGGAGCTCCATCCACTCCAGTTGATCACCGACATAAAAGGGTGACACCCATTCTTTGTGTTCCCAACCTATCCATCCTAAAGAGCCTGTATTCTTCCATTCCAGGACTCCAGTCGGAGAAGCCATCCCATCACATCTCTGTGATACCATAGCCCTCCAGGTGTGTGCACATTTCTAACTCCTCTTGTTTGCTCCCTATGTTATGTTCATTTGCTTGGAGGCATCAACACCAAACCCTCACAGGACAGAGAGTATAATCTGAGTTTTAAATTTAAAGTCAATGTGCAACAGACTCAACCTTCATTGTTATTTGCTCTAGCTTCATTGAAGTCAGCAAGACGTTGATTTATGCCAATTGACAATTTAGATTGGGGAAAATCCTGATATATATTGTGCATATACTCTTTTTTTAATTATTTAATACGGTTTTGCATTTTATTGGTTTTATGAAATTTCAAAATACTAATTAAAAGCAAATTTTAGAGAAATTCAGGTGCTATCAGAATTGTCTTTTATAGCATTTATTTCGCAATACAGTTGGGTTGTACCTTAACATTCAATTTCCTTTTATTGTATTTTTAACTGCCTTTTTATTCTATGTAGTTTTGTTATTGTGAAATGCCTTAGGAGGACTTTATCAAGAAGGTGCCATACAAAAAAATTGTATTAATCTGATGATAGAACAACAATCAAAGAAGTGAGGAATTTCCTAATAAAATGAGGTATTTCTAATAAACTTGCATATGGCAATACACTGTTAATGTTTTTCAGTTCACATTTTTACTGGCTTAAAGTTATGTACATGACAGCTTACTATTCCCTATTGGATCTTTGATTGACAACTTTACCTTCATCAGCCGTCTTCTACAAACTGTGGTAGAAAGGTTTAATTGTGTTTGTAATTAATTGGATTTTAATCAGACTGTGGGAAGAAATTGCAGAAGTTGTTTTTTTGGTTTTGGGTTCTTTTTAAAAAAAAAAAGCTGCAAAAAGCCTTCTTTTAACATATTGCTTGGGATGCAGAAATATTCATTGCTACAACAGTTGAATAGTGAATTAAAATGCATTCATGATTAAATACAAAATTGGTTAGATTAGTTAGCATTTGAAGAATAGTTTCATATATTGGGGGGGAGGACAGGGAGGGAAAAAGAAAGAAAAAGAAAATCCCAAACATGAAGCTTGCTTTATTTTAAACCAATGTCTATTGCTTTGAATTGAGCTCTCAAGAAAGGTATCTTCCAATTCCTTTAAATTGCTTGCATTGAAACTCGTAAACATTCATTAATAATGTTCTATGGGAAATAAGTTTTTGAGTCTCTTCGCATAATATTGCAGCATCTATTGAAATAATATTTTCTTATATCAGAAAGATAAATCCTAATAAGTAAGGCAATTAAATCCAAGCGAAGAAACAAAAACTTCCATAATGTTATATTTAAGTACCAACTGGTAATGAATTGAATGCAGAAATCTATGTGGGAGTTCACAGTCTTTTTGCTGTCTTCATGACTGGGATGAATGGGTTAGCCTTTTTTCCCATATTCACTACTTGTCTGCCTCTTCCATCTCTCAAGTCTTCACTAAATCTGGGTCTGGAGAGCTTTATGCATGCAAAAGTGCTGACCTAAGACTTAAACACATATGGGTAAGGAGACATTTGCATGCTCCAGCAATTATATTTAATACTATTTAAAAGAACAAGAAAAAAGGGAAGCACAATCACAAGTAACAAGTGTCTGCAGAATCACTATAAGAATAAGACTATGGGCTGAGTGCCAGCACTGCCAGTTGCATACCCCCATCCTTTTTCATAGGCCATTCTGTTGGGTCTGATGAGATTTAATGACTTGTAGTGATCAACTTATGAAACATTCAAACAGTGAAGACTCAAGCCAAGGACTCTTCTTCAAGAGATCTGCAGCCCTACATTACTTGTTCCATTTTTAGTGTTACTCTTCACAACAAACTTGCACTACTTTAAGAGAGTTGTCAGCATAGTGATATCCAAATAGGACTAACTGAACTGTTTGGATGTGGACAGAATAAACTCCTCAGGATAATGAAATCCCTCTTAATTTGTTTGTCCTCCTGCTACTCTCCTTATTTTTTTTTCCTTGCACCATGGCAATAGGGTCTTGCACTCTCTACTTTGTACCCTTGCTTTACCTTTTGTTACATCAAGAAACTTCCTAAAGCACCATGTCTGTAGGAGAGGAATCATTGAAATAAATCATCATAGCCTCATTTCTGTCAATCAGTTAAGTCATTGCAGAGAAAAAGGTATGGCAAAGTAAAAGTAATAAACATTAAAGGCTGGACCCTCAGACAGTACTATGAGACCTAGTATGACTCAGAGTTAGGACTCTGCTTTCGTCAGAGAAGCAAGGAAAAAGTCTCTTTTGATGCAGTGATCACACAGTTGCAGACATAATGAATTTCTTCTGACTAAATAGTGTGGTTTTTTCTTTTCCTTTCTTCCTTTTTTTTTTTTTTTTTAGGACATCTACCCAAGTGTGAAAGTCCTTGCTGAAGTTTAGTGCTGCTGCTTCCAAGCTGTTCCCTCTGTCACCTTCAGTGTAAAGAAAGAATGACTCTTCTGTGAAGCATCCCCAATAGTGTATGCTTCGAGGTCACCTAGGAAGGAGTTAGCTGTACATTAAGTTATACCTTGCTGATAACAAGATGGATTTAGAAAGTGATGAGAAATGACAGCGTACACATGTACATTAAAGCAGATGACAGGAAATTGAAAACATTACTGTAACTTATTAAACATTGATTTTCCAGACATTCCTTGATATCATTCGACGAAAACAAATGTTAACAGTAACAACAGCAGAAGCAATCAGAATAAGATGTGGTCCCATTTTACAGCTAGGAATGAGAAGGAAGATCAGAGAGGATAAGAGAACAACTTACAAGATCTGCAAGTCCAGATACTTAGCACGCAAGGACTGCCAAAATATTATTAAAGAATAGAATAGAACAGATTATTACATTTGGAAGGGACTGCAATGATGAGATAGTCCAACTGCTTAACCAATTCAGAGCTGACCAAAAGTTAAAGCATGTTGTTAAGGGCATTGTCCAAATGCCACTGACACTGACAGGCATTGTTCACCTCTCTAGGAAGCCTGTTCTACTGTTTGACTACCTTCATTATACCAAGGATCAGAGACCAATAATCCACAGAAAAATTGGTGGTTAGGATATAATCTTTAATTTTAAACCCTGATCTTGGCTTTTAATGTTTTGGGGAGGGCAAGTTCAGAGCTTTTTATTATAATTTTGCCTTAAATAAATACATGCTACAGAGACTGAACTTAGCCAATTTGCTGATGTAAAAATATGATCTGCCTTCACCAATTTTCTGGCATGCATTTATGATTAAGTTTGAAAAGTTTTCTGCAACTGAGCATTCTACAGCTCAGTCCTGTCCTGAACACTGATCACAGCTCAGAGGGATGTTCAGACTTCTATCCAGGACCAACTGCTGGTAGTCATACATCTGTTGATAAGCACTGCAAAAATTATTATGGTTTAATTTCAGGTTTCATTTGAACACAAATTGGTTGAACTAATGCAAAAGGCCGTAAAGTCAAATTTATTTATTTTAATTAAACTTTCTCCTGAAATCATCCAGGAAGAGATTCCTACTGAAATAAGCTAAAGTTAAACTTAGGTAAAGATTTGGGTTTACACTCATTGAACAAATTAGTAATCTTCAGCAGCAGGGATAAGTATCTACAAGATTATATGCAGTGGTTTGACTAAATGAATGCAAGCAGGATTGCAGTCATTGGTCAAATCCTGGAGAGGATGGCAGCATTGCAAATGGAAGAATGAGTACAGCTATTGGAGGGGCAGTGTGAAGCCAGGTGAGGTCACACACAGAGAAAAAGCAGAGTGGGCTCATGGTGACAACTACGACTAGGGACTGGATGTCTTGCTATCATCTGACACTGCCCATGTTTAGGACCTCAGCCTCACATCAGGACTGATATATGGCCTCCTGACAGCTTTTGTCTTATCTCTGTCAGAAGTGGCACAATGCTTGGCCATTCATGTCATTAACAAACTTAAAATTATTGTCCCTGTATAAATTATAGGGACATTATAGGCAATTATAAAGTTGAATGGATCAGGATCAAGACTAATTGTTTTGTATCAAGGACTCACCGCTAAAAACTCTTGCTTCTCTGTGCCTACCCTAAAACAAGGCAGCCTTGTTCATGTTGCCTTTTGGGAACCATATATGTCACTTTCTGCCCTTGAACCCCTGTCTAGGGACTGCCTGGTGGGACAGCACTACTTAACACAAGCCAAACCTGTGCCATAAGCAAAAGAATAATTAAATACTATAGATAATTATGTGCCAATATTTCTGTCTATCTTCCGACTATTTAGTTTATCAGTGTAAGCGTAGTCCTTAATGCCTGAATCATACCCTTTTCAAATATGTATTAAATATGGACATGTAATTTCATTTATATTATATATACCATGAAGTAATGTTTCATTCTCCAGTGCATACCCCTGTGTATAAATTGGAACGGAAAATATCTTCTTTTTAGGGAGGAGATTTGAAAGTACTAAATATATCACTAAAAGTGTAGGCTCTTCATCCACTTAAATGTTTTTCATCAAAACGTTTTTTAAACATCTGAGCTCTCAGATTTTTTGGTAGCAAACAAACACTTGTCTGCATTTTTTTTTTGATGTGTCAGTGAAAACAAACCAAACAAAACAAAAAGATACGCGGTTATCATACCTGCTTCTTAAATATCTGCTTTTTTTTCTCTAGAATGTTTTCCTTTTCTATTTTTTACGTTACAAAAAAGCAACAACAATCATAATATCACCACAATTTAAAATTAAATGTGTGAGCCTTTCCTAAACCCACAGTCTCTGTATGTGAACTGCTTATTCAGGAGTTTAGGGGAGTCCAGGTTTTCAGATATTTGTGGTATTCCTGAATGTTACTGCTGGCTGGGACACAAGAAGAAATAAAAAAGACAAAATACTTTCTTCTTTCAAGTATTTATTTTTCTCTCCTTTGGAGTGATACCGGGCTTCATGGTGTAGTAGTGCTCTTGTTGTACTTGTAACAATTTGAGGATTTTTTGTCTCCATTGTAAGTGGCAACTTATGACATCTTCCATACTAAAACTGCTGAGTTGCTGGCATATTGTTTCCTAGGTAAAATACACCTGAGAGCAAAATGGCAGCTAGGTAAGTCAAAAAGTGAGTAGACGTTTGCTGGCTTTTGTGGGTGACGCTGAGAGTACTGGTGCTCTGAAGCACTAGGCTCCTGGCACCAAATTTAATTACAATGCAATTTGGAACATATTCAGACTCTACTCGTATCATTGCAAGTTCTACACATGCATATATTTTATGAAAGCCTTGCCTGGGGGTATTCAGCATAATGATACTTTGAATTAAAAAGTAAACCTTTTTTTCCAGAATAAAAGGTGTGACATATTTTTTTATTCCCCTGTCATCATCCTATGCGGGTAAAGGTTGAAAGGGAAGTTCCTGAGCTAGGTCTCCCAGTCCTTCATGAAATGCAGTATTTATTTCTTTCTTTAGAAGACAGAGAAGCAGGCAAATCTACTTACCTACCCCAAGGCCCCAAAGAAACATACTGCTAAAATCCAGTGTTCCAAATCCTGAGAATCTGCTCCTGCTTTTCTGGTCAGTTAACATTGCCTTAGCGGTTTTGACAGTGCCATCAGGCAAAACAGGCAGTTCCTTCTGAGGAAGCACTTTTTATAACTCTTTTATATTTCTTTATATTTATAGCTATATGAAGCAGTATACTGTCATCTCAGAGGACCAGTGATGGAGTTAGACATCGCTTACAATAGTGGCTGAACTTGGTGTAATAAATAATATGACAATGAAAACTGACACTAGACACATCAAATTATATTCACATGGAGTCTTCCATGCAAAGTGAATTCTTTCTGACAAAGGACATTTAGAAGTGTATGTCGGAAATCCTTTTGCTGCTTTATGAACAGGTGAGTTAGGAAGTTCTCTACAGAAGCCTGCTAGAGTGACTCAGTGATTAAACTGCATAACTAATGAAGTCATGCAGTTATTTCTGTGCTAATGCAGATGTAATATGAAAGTGCATGACATGTTCAGTGATTAAAAGTACACCTCACATTTGGCATCAGAATAGTCCAGCAAGGCTCTGTTTCCCATCCAGTGAAGTTTTTTAGGAAGTAAAGAAAGCTAAATTTAAGAAAGAGCACAGTTGATGACTTTGACTCCTCACTTCAGTAATGAATTTCTCTAGATGTGTAAATCCACTCTTATTTAACTAATTACCAACTGCTGTTTTTCAGTACGCTGCTCAGTGTTTTGGTGAATTGTATAAGTTCAAAAGTCAGGCATATGTGTAAGTTCTTGCCCTTTTGATCAAGGCTACAGATTTGGGCCTGGGTGAGTCTCCAAAGCTGCAATATAAGAAGTCATAGAGACTCAACAGATATTTTCTTAAATAATCGAATCCTTATCCTATGACAAACAGCTTGTTGCAATCAAAGCAGCCCGTGAGCTAATCCTAGATGCAAAATGGCTGCTCTGGCAGCCTACTTTATCATGTCATTACACTACCAGCATCATGGCTTTTGAAAACTCTACAATACTTTGCCGTAAGACTCAGTATTCCATTTAGCACAGTAAATCTTAAGGTCATCAGCAATATCTACTTTTACAGAGCTTTTGTTGTGTTCCAGTGCTACACCTGGTAAACAACACAGTGAGTCAGTGTTTGGTCAGTAACTAAGACTGACAACAATTCAGAGATCGGAAATGTCTTCCCATAACAACACGCTGAGCCACTCGAGGTACAGGCAACAGAGATAACCCAGCTGGTGCGACTTGCTTTCCAAAGCTATAACCCCAATATAATCCAAGCGGAGAAAGTAAAACAGATTTGTTACTAGTGTTGGACTCACCCACAAACAAAATGCCATGAAGATGAGGAGTGTCCAAAAGGAAAAAAAAAATAAATAAAAAAGCCTGAAATATGCAAGGAAAATCCTAAAAATCATTTCCTCTTTTGTTAGTAAACTATCCCTCATGGCTGCTAGTCCTCTTGCACCATCTGTTAGCTGCATTAGTGACCTCTCAATGCAAGTGACAGTCATGTAAAACAAGCAATAGAAGCATTTGTAAAGTCAGCCATTTCCAAGGTAATTTTTACCAGTATATAGAAAGCAACTATACAAATAGCATCCCTTCTCCCTAGAGTCTTTACGTGTTCTGAAGTACCTAACTTTGAAAGAACACCTTTAAGGGTTGTGAAATATTCAGTTAGCTTTTATTTTTCTCAGTTGTTTTCTATTTTATTGCATCCCTTGATTCTTGCCAGGACAGAAAAGAAATCGCTGAGATTTCCTGAGAAAGGCTTTTATTGTGGTATTTTTATGTCAACCAGAAGGATCAGAAATCTAATCAAAATGCATCTCTTGCCAGTATTTTTTGAGGAGACAGGGTGTTCTATATATTTAAGTGTTCATACCTCTCATTCATGTTCATACAATACATTAGGACCTCAGACACATGAAAGATTTTGTGTGCTAAAAAATAACAGCTGCAACAACAAACAGCAGCAATAATAATAATAATAATAATTATAATAACAACACCATGTTTTATAGATAGAATCCATGCAGTTATGTCAGATGTACTGACAAGTACCCAAGCTATGCATCATGTTGACAAGTGAGGACGATTGTGGGGAAGACTCAAACTTGGTGAGGCGAAATGAGGTGAACCGGATTACTAAAATCACAGTCTACCTCCAAGTGTTTATCTGAAGCGTTCAAATTATGTTCATAATTTCATCCCATCTCTTGCATACCACTGACTATACCCCTTCATCTCTTTACTCCTCTAGCACAGTCTAAACCAGTAAATAAGCTTGACAGGTCCCAGTGGGGACAAGATCTCGTCCTGATGAACTCAAACGTCGTTTTCCTAGGCTGAGCCAATAGGGCAAGCTCATTGTTTCATGCTAGTTTTTCCTCCTTTGCTTTTCCTGTCACAGATCATAACAAGTAAATGCTACACAATGGAAACATCTTTTCATGATGGCATGATTTACATGACCTGAGCTGTGTAGTAAAGAGACTGAAACTAATCCAAGCAATAGTAGACTTCTCCAAAGCAATGTGGCTCTATGCTCTCCAAACAAAACAAAACCAAACAAAAAAGGTGCATTGTCACTGAACACAAAGCCTATACAAAGTCTATTCTTCCCCCTTTATGATAGGAAGAGCAGCTAGCTATGCCTTTGCCACTGAATGTTTTTTATTTGTCTCTGTGCAGTCACTCCGCAGACTTCAGTGCCCCAGTTAGTACACAGCTTATGTGTCTGCACAAATTTATTCTCATAATTCCTTCCTTTTGTAGTTATATTTTTAATTTCACATGATGGAAATCAAGGCGCAAAAAATGAGATGGCTTTTCCAAGGTCATTTAGAAGGTCTGGCAGAACCAGTAATAAAAATATTTCTGTCCTCCAAATCTCCAAACAGTATGTTAAACACAAAACTTTAAAGCTGCTGTTCCTGTTCTTGTGTTTATCAATTAACAAGTACAGTACAACAGGGATATTATAAATGAGTTATACATTTACTGATTACTTAATTATAAAAGTAACAGCTCACCATGTTACATCTCTAACTTAAAGCAACAAAAAGGACAATCCATGTCATATCTGAGAGCAAACACTTTGCTTCTTTTATTTCCTCCTTCATATCTCTACAATTTTTTTTGTTCTTTCTTAGCAAAGCTGTAATCCACATGAACAATATTCTAAAAATATAGAGGGAAGTTAGGCATTTTTATTAGGAGTCTAACACTAAACCCCCATCAGTGCCTGTGAAGATCTTCCAAACATCTTTGTAAGGACTGAGATAATGAAGGTGTCACTGTAGATTTACAAGAAGATAGTATTCCGTGATGAACTTCATCTTAAAATAACTATGAGCATAATTATCCAACATAAAGGAGCCTCATGGGAATAAATTTTCTTGAAAGAGGCTGCCCCTAGTCCTAGCACAAAAGCATCTTCAGCAGCCACAGTGTACTTGAATCAAGAATACCTTTCTTCTCTGTACTTGCCTTCAAAATATTAGTGTTCTGTAAAAATAATGCCGCAGGTGCCAAAGGGTTAAGTACAAAATAAGCATTCTTGCTGAAAAATCCCACTTTGTTTTCTTCCTTTTTTCTTTTTTTTATTTTTTATCATCCTTCTGATGCCAAGCAATCAACCAAAGCAGGATGCCGAAGAGCCCCCATCGCAGAGTTGTACATGGGAAAATTTCATCATTTCTTTAAGGAAAGGAATAATCTAAGAAAGACTGGAAGAATAAAAGTTAGATTCAAGATAGATCTGGGTAGTAGGACACTTCCCCTGAAGTAATTAAAAGGAGGATATGAACCTGGACCACTGTACTAGCATGTTCTGCTGCTGTTATTCTTCCTAAGGAAAGACAAACATCTCCAGTCCCTGAGAGGAGATGCTCATTCTCACTGCACTCTTTTACAACAAAGTCTGTGTATAGCCTGGGCAGTTGAAAGTTTCACATCAGTTACCTTGCTTTTTATTTAGTGTTTTTCCTGGGAACTGAATTACGGAGCGCGAGCTAAAGTTGGTCCTCACTCTTGGAGACAAACCCTCTGACTGTCCCTTCCTGATGGCCAGTCACCACAACCCTACAAGTGTTTAGTTAACAATAGTTAGTAACAGATAACAGATGAGCTGCTGCTTGTTTCCTTTCTGACACTTATTGGGGCCTATGAGAACAGGGGTGAATAGAAGTAGAAAAGCTTTCTCTGCCACACATTGCCCATGGGATGGTCACTCCAGTCACCACCTCACCAATTTTCTGTAATATTAACATAAACAGTCTTCTTTTGCCTAAACTGCAAGTTCTTCAGGGCAGTGACAAGCAAGGTGCACTTAAAGGGCTAGTCTTCAAAGATGTCTGGCTGGTCTTCTTCTCTGGATATTGTTGCACTTAGTAATCTGAAGATCACAATATGTTGGAAACTGCAGTAAAAAACCACCCAAACAAACCACCCTCTAGACTATGACATCTTGTCTATGGCAGCAGGTGTGGTGTTTTTGAAAACTCAACAGCATTCATGCACAAAGACATGAAAGGTTATTAACTTTCTCTTCCCCCCTTTTTTCATATGTTATGGAAAATAAACTTCATGTCTTGAACGCTACACTAGATTCAATAGGTATTCTGCATAGTACCACTGCTGACAATCAAGCATTTATCACTAATCTGTTTCATTTGTGTGAATGTGTCAGCAATTTGTGAGGCAAACAGGGTTTTCAAGAGAAAAAGGTAAGAAAAATTGACATGCATGTTGTTTGAATACAGATTTACTGACTAGCTAAAGGGATACTATCAGTAGAGAGGGAAAGTTTTCTGGGATGCAGAGTCTTACATTTCAACTTGGAGACATTCAAGGCCAGACTTGATGCGGTTGTGGGCAACCTGATATAGCTCAAGATCTTTTGCAGGGCAGTTTGACTAGATGACCTTTGAAGACATCTTCCAAACCAAAGTATTCTGTGATTCTAAGATAATCTAGTTTTCTTAAATGAAGATGACCTCCTCCTTCTTATGTCAGAGGTGGGGAAATGAACTGGGGCTATGAGGAAAACAGTGTCACTGAAACTGACTGGGTCTAAAGGGTCTGTACACGCTTGGCATGCTGGTTTTGAGTGGAATTTAAATGAAAAAGTAGTTCAATCACAGTCTTAAAAGGTGATCACACTGGAGAACCCATAGTGAGAAAAGCTGTGCAATGGACTGGGACACAATCTTTTTTCAGGATTTTGTTGGTTTCTTTTTTTGAGAGAGAGAACTTTCTTCACTGACAGATTGAGCACCTGTTTCCCCTTAATTTTCACTCTGACACCAGCTTTCAAAAATAATAACTAGATTTCTAATATGTTGAACTTTTCTGGCAAATGGTCATAGTTCACCTTCTGGGTTCTTCTAACTTTCAGACACATGGGTCAATATAAATCAGTCAGTGTCTTATGGGTAATGTCATATTCCCACACAAACCTGATGTTGCCCCTCATTTTGGCAAGATTCCTTGCCTTCCATGTTGTATAGTAAAATCAGAGACCATCAGGTCAGAAAAGTCAAAAGGTGATAAAATTACTTTTGTGTGGCTTCTTACCATACCCATCGTATTCAGTTAGCCTTGAATTGGTTGCTTTCCAGCTCTGCAGTACCACAGATGGCTGGGTGCCATCCTCAGCAGGGGTGAAATGAAGAAAGTGAACAAAATCAGATTGGCTTTGCTATTATTAAAGGCAGATAACAAGGAAGATTAAGCTAAAAGCTGTTGTGTTCATCAGAAGTTAGAGTACCATATTTTCAATTCTGTTAGATAGCACTTTACAGGATATATTGCTGACTGCAATGGACTTCTGGAAGCATCTTGTGTCTAAGCAGATATTTTCAGCCAATTAGTGCAACAGAACATATTTTTTATCACATATAAGTTTCACTAACTAAAAGTTAGTCATCTATTCCTACCTGGTCACCCTGTAGCAAATGGAAAGACATGGGCACACTCCTAAAGCATCAATCATCCTATTCACTATTTAGGGAAGGGATTAATTACCTGTGTCTTTCTGTTGATTCTACAGGTAGAACACATGGCTGGTTCAGAACCAACACTTTGCTTTTAGGTTGCTAAACACAGCAGAGATTTTATTGTCACTGCAGACCACTCCTCAGTTTATCAGAAGAGACTGAAGCAGCAGTTAAAAGGCTGCTAAAGATGCAAAGCAGCATTTGTGCAGGCTCACAAACACATCCACACAGCTCTTCTAACTGGGCTTGAAGTAGGCGTATTCCCCCACTGACCCTACACAGCAATTAGAATTGTATGCCCCCATGCCAGCCTTAGTGGCTTACTTAATTTAGTACTAGTATTCCTCTGAATAAGTCTTCTTTCCACAACCCTCCTGTCAGCAGAAAGGGAAATAAAGTTCACGGGTTTTTTGTTCATGTATTTTTAATATATATTGATCCAAGCTGTTAAGATGACCAGCAACTGACAGATAGATCATCTGAGGATATGAGAAGCACTGGGATAAGATCTTATTGTTGTAACTCCTCCTTTTCAGGTTCAATAAGGTTGAACGCCTGCTTGCTACAGTCCTACTTATATTTTTAGGAGATCTCACTAAATTCTGGACAAATAGGTGAGATACAGTAAAACTGCTAACTGCACATTAACTCTGCTCCTCAAATGAAGCTTTTCAAGTCTGATAGTGCTATGGAATAGATTGGAGCATAAATCCTCATGTTTTGTGATATAAACCTACCATTTGCTGATGTAGCCTAGGAAGAAATCTCCCCTCTGGGCAACAATTATCCATAAGGTTGGGAGCTTGGGAAATCAGGTATAATATGAGCTCTGGTCTTCTACTGTATCAGCTGTGAAAATCAAAGGAAGGGTTATATTTGCTGTCAATTCCTCAAATGAGGTACAACCCACTAACAGATCAGAACCCAGTAAAACATTTGAGCATTGGATGTTATTTATTAGTATAGATATACTATTGATTCAGAACATATGCAACTGAGAAAGCTAGGTACTCAATGGGTTTTGAAAACTTATTAGCACAGAAATGTGCTATGCCAGGAAAATGTTGCTAATGCTGATGAAAGAACAGCAAAGCTGTCTTTTGACATTGTAAAGAAAAGCTACAGAAGTAGCTTGACAGGTGGAAGAAAATAGCCCATTAAAATACATAAAGAAAATAAAATCAAAATTTTGCATCTATACTAATTTTCGGTGTCCAGTCAGCATTATTGCTATAAGCCTGTGTATTCTTTCCCTTTTGACAGTAGTTTAGAATATTCAGTGTAGACAAGACTGAAGAACTCAGAGTACAAATATGTGAGAAGAATATAAATTACATGAGGTTGAGGTTGGCAAAATAAAGAAAAAAAAAACCAAACCAACCCTACCACACTAAATTAACTGGGAAAAACAATAACAATTCTATGAAGTTATAGAATCATAGAATAGTTAGGGTTGGAAAGGACCTTCAGATCATCTAGTTCCAGCCCCCCTGCCATGGTCAGGGACACCTCACACTAAACAATGTCACCCAAGGCTCTGTCCAACCTGGCCTTGAACACCGCCAGGGATGGAGCATTCAGAACTTCCTTGGGCAACCCACTGCAGTGATTCACCACCCTTATACATTATTATACAATTATGACACATTATTATACAATAATGTGTCAGCAATTGATACCTTTGAACACCAGAAAGGTCTGAAAGTGATTTTGCAGGAGCAAGAAATGAGATGTGAATTTACCATGTGAAGTAATATTAAGAAAGTTCAGTGCAGTTTTGCTAGTCATTAACAGATGTATCATCTAAAAGGCTAAAAGTGCTAGACCTCTTTTCTTTCTCACCCCACAAAACACACACGCAAAGATCATTACCTGCTTTTCTCTGTATGGATAAAGCAAATGCAGAACTCCACTTGTTCTCTTGTAGAACTCTTCAGATTGATACACTCAGCTGTTCCTTATTACCCTCAAGCCACAGATTAGATGTTAAATGAAATTTTTCTGTTTCTATTTAAAACAAACACGTATTCATTTAAAAAAAAAATCAGAAAATAATTTTAGGTTTTTCCCTCCTAATAAACCTTGTTTTAAATGCAGGGTACATAAAAATGTTGCAGCTCATTCACATTTTGTGATTTTCTGTCTGCTTTCCTTGTCTTTACCATTTCTAGCTTTTTAAAATTTTTTTAGTTTCAGAAAAATTATACAGTAGCAAACCCGATCTAAAATAATGTGTCTTGATACCTTTAATGTTCAAAATCTCTTTTGGTTGCAGAAAGTTATGAAGTGTTATAATAATTTTGTTTTCATTTGTTAGTTTTAAAATTAAAGAGGAAGGGGAAATTGATAAAGTGTTAAAATTTAAAAAAAACAGTTAAAAAAGGAAAGGAGAGGGGAAAGGAGAGGGAAGAGGAGAGGAGAGGGAGAGAAGGAAAGGAGAGGGAAGAGGAGAGGAGAGGAGAGGAGAGGAGAGGGGGGGAGGGGGGGGGGGGG
>WYDI02036958.1:10933-21456 GCA_009867235.2 Psittacus erithacus | reverse complement strand
GAAAAGGAAAAGGAAAAGGAAAAGGAAAAGGAAAAGGAAAAGGAAAAGGAAAAGGAAAAGGAAAAGGAAAAGGAAGTTCAAACCAAATACAATATTTGAGAAGCTGTGGGGGAATATGACATCCTAGCTGCTTTAGCTAGAAGATACTTTTTCTTTTTAAATAAAACCTAATAAAATGACATGGAATAAAATTTTACAAGTATTTATTTTTATTATATCTATTTTTCAGCATAAGAAAATTGTGTCAACCACGTTGAACTCAATATATTCATCAATAATTTTTGGAAAGTGTAAGAAAGACAGGAAATACATGTGTATTTGCAAAAACACAGAAATGATGTTAAGATACATGGGGTGCAGATGACTTGTATGACTATTTTCATTTAAAGCTTCAGGAGACAGGTTTTTTGCTTGCATTAAATTACATGGAAGCTGGTAAACAGAATATTTCTAATGAGTTTCATGAGAGTTGGATCAAGACTTTCAGGAGGCTTTATTTTTATATTTATTTTTACCTTGGTGTCAGTAAACATCTACTGCTATCATACTAATTAATCATCATTAGCAAAAGGATTATTCCAATCATAGAGTCATACACTGAGGGTAAAATTTAACTCCAAAATCTTCTGATGTTATTAACTTTACTCAATCTACTGTAGCAACAATCGCTAAATTGAAAACCCAGGTGGAAAATAAAATTTTAGATATAATTTATGGTTTTATGCACTTTCCTGTCAGCAACCTGATATTTATTTCAGCAGCTAACACTAATTACTGCTACTTCATTCTTATGTATTTGTGTGATCACTTGGCTACTGAGCTGCTGCCTGTCCATTCATAAACAACATCAAATAAAGCGACTCTGAAAACATAGTGATGAAATGAAGTAAATTTATTTTTAAAAATACTAAGGTCTTCCATTTGTTCACAAATATATGGATTTGCTTGACTACTCTGCTTATAAAAACAGACTACTATTTATGCACAAAGAAGATACAATGAGCAGAGCATGCCCATCATATAATGAGTATGGCATTTTCCTTCTGTAAGCATTACTACTCTGCCTTTATATATTTCTGTTCACATGTATTCATGTACAGAAGTAGTAAAATGAACAGATATTTTCACATCCTGAGATATAATAATGCTGTTCTTTGTCACTTGTTTTGTGAAGTATAAGTGAACTTGTCAGAAATTTCAGGTTTTTGTTTCTTTTCAGTTTTTCAGTTAAGTTAAAAAGTTAAAAACCAAAAAGCAAAACCAGAAAAAAAACCAAATCAAACTAAAACAAACCCAGAAGTTACATAAAGTAAAAAGGAAAATCAATCTCTACCTGAATTTATCTGAAAACAAATCCAATCTTCATATATAACTTCTTATTTTTAGTTTTCAGAGGTACAGTAGAATGCATATGGGGAGAGCTAACCTATTAGTTCATGTTTCTCCTGAAAATTTCCTGAACAAGACTTTTTCAACATATGCATTATAACATTATAATGTAACTTTATAAATATAGTTGAATAAATAATCATATATTTAAAGATTAAATTCTGGGTTGTTTTTTTATTATTTTTTCTGTTTTTACAGTTTTGTAAATCAGTTTTAGCCTGACTTTTTCTTAGGATAATGAATTTCCTTCTGTTTATATTTTCCCATTAAATGTTCAAAAATGAATCTTTTTCTGGTTTCGGGAAAAAAAAAATGCAGAAAGTTGCATCCTTTCCCTATGCTTCCCTCAGAGTTCTGGAAAAAAAAAAAAAGAAGTCATTAAACATTACATAATATTGAATATTCAAAAAGGCCTGACTAGAGTTACGTAGGGGCATTAACTCTATTTTCTACTTTTCCAGTATTTGAATTTCAATTTTGATATTAACTTAGAGATTATCAAGAATTTCAAAGTTGAATTACAGTTCATAGAAGCATGAATAAGACAAATACATTTTTGTAATAGTGTCTATACACATAGTAAGAGGTTAGTCTGTCATACAGAAGACTCAGTCCCTGTATTCTCCATATAGCTCTGCAATCAACAAACTTACCCAAAGAAAAAGCTTGGTTTCAAAGTCATCTGAAAGATGACTCCAAAGAGAGTCATCCAAAGAGTGATCTGAAATCTTACCTGCATTTGCAACAAATATCTGCTTTTAACAAAAAAATCTAACCACCGTGTTACAAGTGAAAATAATCTTTGGTCCACAGGAAAGTCAAAACTTGTCATTCATTCAAAATAACTTCATAGAAAGGGTGGCACACTCTGTGTATGAGAAAAGTTTGTAAACTCCTTATCTGGAGCATCTAGCATGACACAATGCAAAGGTATCAGAATTGCAGAGTAGGTATTGGCCAGTGGGATGTGGGTAACAATTCTTTGCCGTAGGTAGGTTAACTCATGAATCAAAGGCACTAGAGCAAAGCCAAAAGAGCTGAATGTCAGGAGCTCTGACAAAGTTTGACTCATTCAAACTTTTCTCCTCATGTTTTTTCTAGAGGGCAAAATAAGCCAAAGTTTACATCAACATTTGAATTTTCCCTTTGCAATTCTGGATGAGTTGTACTGAATAAAATGAAGTGCTTCCTAACAAATAAAACCCCCCTCTGTTTCCACAGAGAAGGCTATTGAGATACAGTCACTGAGATATTCAAATGTGCTGAATGCTGAATTTGTAAGCTCCCATTTAGTGGATAAAACAACAGTGCTACAATTAACTTTTGAACAAATCACATGTGTTGACTCTGTGTTTAGTTGTCAGTCATGCCACTGCAAACCTCCTCGGTCTTATCTTGGAGGTATAGGCATTTCAGAAAGTTTTATTCCTCTAACAGCAGATCTTTAATTAAATAGAATATTGTAAAATAAATAAATGCATCTGTAAACACACTGGAGGGCAGAAGGACATGTTTTTATTTATGAAATTTTAATAAAAGATATGTTTCTAGTTAAATCCCTGTGTGGGTAATCCAATATATAAAATGCAGTACAAGAAAGGGCTGTCTGCATATTATAGTTTTAACCAACTTTGTATTTTCATTCCAAAATCATTTTTTTCCTCTTTTTCTTCTTCTTGCCCATTCCCCCTTTTTTTAAATCTTTTTGGGCAGAACATAATAGGCACAAGATTTACCTTCCTGGACTGGACACAGGATTAGTCTGACAAGAGTCAAAACAGCTCATGCAATGAAAAGTGCAAAATTCCTCTTTGTGGACAAAGCTGAGGTTCGGGTTTTTTGCCATAGATGTTCTCTACCCATTGTCTCTAACTCAGATATTGCTCTGATTTGAAAAAAATACTCTTTAATATACCTCTTACTAATTTCTGCCACAGATATTTAATATTTTTCTGACAGTCCTTTAAAAACACCCTTGGATATATTAGCCATTTAAGTATCTAATAACTTTAAGAACTGTGCCTAAATCCCTGGTCCTTTGACAATTAATGCTGTTATTTGTACCATGTGTGTAAAAGTGTTTTTCTTCATCAGTTTGCTTTTAGTTACTTCTGTTTCATTTAATGTCTCCATGGTCTTGATTACTGCCTGGAATAACATCTGTCTAAGTATTTCTGGCTTTTTCTGTGAAATAGTTCTGCTGTATACTGTACTAGCACTTAACCTATGAAACACAGCCTGAGAAAAACAGGGAGTTGATTAAACCCTCATATTTATGCTCAGCCTAAGGGATGAGACACTGTTTTAATTTTTCTGCTAAACTTTCCAATGCAAAGTCTTACAGAGAGCTGCTAAACTGGTGGCACATGCTCTGGTGCAGGAACCACATAGACCTACACAAGTTAAGACAAACTGACTGCACGATTCAAGGTTCAGTTGGTTCTGCTTCATGTGTGCAGATGTACTTCATGCCAGAGTAGTGCCATGGCTGTTCCACTCAATACGTTATTATGACTGGCTTTAAAATTCACAAGACTGATATTCTTTCTCCTATTAAATGTTTTTTAAAGAATCATTTATTTTCCTGTTAGTTCAACTCTATGCCTCCTCATTTTTTTTCTCCCTTCTTTTAGGCACTGAAAGCTTTTTAGGGAGATTGAAATTGCCCTTGGAATCACTTACAAGACAGTTTGGACTTATTTTTCCTGCTGTGAAAACAAAGTTTTTTAATACTTCACAATCTGAACTGCAGCAGGAATGCCTAGCTTCCCTCTGCAATACCAAGCAGACCTTTCCCTAGGATCACATGCTATTTAAAGTGTTTCATTTTCTCCTGGTACAAGCAGAAGCCTCATCAAAACTGTGAATTTCAGATAAGCTTTGATCAGACTTTTGCTGTAACCATCTCAGAAATGAGCTGTCATCAGCAAATTTAATCTGTCTCCGGCTGCTTTAATTGTTAGCACCATTTCTGCCAAATCCTTCACAGTCCTCATAGCACTGAAAGTTTCTTTAAGACTTTTAATTCAGTCAGCAGAGATTGCACACAGTATTTTTTTTTTTTCATATTTATGACTTACACATTTTAAAAGGTGGAGGACCTTGATTGAACAGCTGAATTATGGAAATACAACTGCATCACTAGTATTAAATACTGAGTCTGAAATGTGCAACTTAGAGGGTTTTGGGAGAACCTTGCCAGTAAGAATAAAACTCTGGAAGATATTTTACTTTATGTAGAGTGAGGGTAAATAGAAGAAAATTTTCCTTAATGCTGCATGTCATGGAATTTTATTGGCTTCTACAAATAATTGCAAGGGGTCCCTGATCTGAAGTAATCTAAAGGATAGAGAAGATGGCCTTATGATTGAAGTTGCTGCAGGAGGCCTCAGCAGAACTGGAGTGAGTCTCACTTTGCCACAGGCTCTCTATGTGACCTTGGGCAACTTACTTAGGCCTGGATTCTCAAAGGATTTGATGATATAACAACCTTTGGAGTCTGTGGGAATGAGGTGTCCAAGTGCTTGTGTATATTTGACCCCAAGTGCCTGGTCCTACCCGTATGCCCTAATTACTACTGAATTTTGTCTGCCAGTTGGTTGCCTACCCACCAAGTATTGTGAGACCTTCCTGCAGTTACTCAGGCCATTTCAAATATGACACTCTTAACAAGGTATTTTTTAGGTATCATCCAAAATTCTTTCACTGTTAAGCTTTTCTTACAAACCACTTATCAATATGCTAAGCAGCATACATACTAACTAAACCAAAAAAGGGTTATCTTTCTTTTCTCCAGTGAGTATTGTGACAGTGAAATCATAAATCTAGAGCTAACTGGATTATATGTATGCACAACTAGGTAAATGGAGTATACATACACATATATATACATACGTATGTATCAGCAAGAGACTGTGACTAAAGCTCTAGGTAGTCCTGCCATAATACACTTTTTTCCTGTTGACTTAGTCTTTTGTATCAGATAAAAAGTTGCTTCATTATAATGGCAATTACAAAACCTTATTAGGTAATCTGTTCCAAATATAGTAATGTACTGGAATAAGACCTCTTGAATTGCTATCTATGAACAGTTCTAAACAAATACCTCCCAAAAATGTAAAATGTAAAATCTTTGACTGGGAAATAAATGGCTAAGTTATGTAAGTATTAGTAAAACTGCTATTCATGGACAGCAGTATTTCATTAGACACCAATAAACAGTCCTAGCTGATAAGTATAATCAGCATGTGGTGGGAAACCATAAAAAAAAAGGAATAAAATTAGTCTAATTCCAAAGAACTAATATGCTGAGTTTGGCCTTTTTATTATTTCAAATGGTTGGCATTTGTGTTTATTTTTTGTGAAACTTGTTTTCCTATATGAGGATCTTGCACAGTCCACGGTAATCTGTTTTTGCTTTGAATGTGTGCTTGTTCATTTGGCTGTTTGCTTTGGATAATTACATCCCTCCTGCCATATCATTCCCTTTTGTAAACTGTGGGAGTTACTAATACAGCATGATTTGCAATTTCAGATTATTCTAAATAAATATGTAATTTGAAATTCGCTTTGTGCATTTTCAAACATCCAAGTTTATAATATGTTTTTGACTTCATGCCCATAAAGATCAAGTCTGAATGCTTAAAAAAGGATGACAAAAGGATATTTCTTCAATTCTTCCATCTGACTGGAGCCTTGTTACTTTGAGACTTAGAGAGGAATTTCTCTTGTTGAGGAGCTCGAGATTGGAAAAGGTGATATTCCAGCCCTCCCAGCTTTGTTAAGGCAAGCTCTTGAATTCTAAGAATCAGAAAACAGAATCAAGAATTCGCTATTCTGACCAATTTAAAAATGTGAAAATTCAAGGCAAAAATTATCAAAATGAAAATCAGTATTTCGTCTTACATAGTTTTTCTCTTTCAGAATATATGTGACTTCATACTTACTATGAAGTTCAAAAGGTTGAAATCCAGTTGATGAATGGTATTTTGTAGGCACCACTGGTTAAATCAGCCATCACTTCTGTACAGAAAGAAATTATTCCTATTCCTTAAAAATAGTTCATGCCTCCTCCTCTCAGCTGTATCCAGGAAGACACCTGGACATTGGGGATGTAGTGGGATCTTTCACGATCTCTGCTAGGTAGTAGATGTATTGAGAGAGCAGCCCGTCAATTTTATGAGTCGCTATGTTATGAATTTAGTCACAAGATGCCTCTTAGAACATACGAATATTGAGACACACAATTTAGCAACTGAAATACTTTATGTGTGGTTGAAAAGATGGAATAAATTCCACTGCAAAATTTCCTGAAAGCAGTAAAGTATCAATAGTTAATAAATTGCCAAAGGAACTTATGTGCAATGAGAAGCTTCAGTAAATAGCGAAAAATCCCCAGAGGCACTGCCTAGAGAGTCATTAACATGATGATGATACATCTTTCTCACATATAAGAATGGACCTAACAGGGATTCTTGATGTCACAGCTACCTTTTACTGATATCTTTATATTAAAAAGTTTTGAGTGGAAACCTGCTGACTGTACCTCAACTAATACCAAAGTCAGTAGGTGTCTCTTCATTGCTTCTTTGGGCTGCTGCTCAGAATCACAATGCTGCGCAGCATGCCCTCTCATCCCTTTTCTATTCCTTAAAACTCCCCTGTTCTCTCAATTCTTTGCTCAATTGCCTGGGCATTACCAAGGAAATGCTTTTGTGGCATTCCTTACTTATGTGTATCAAACCCTACACAGTCAGACCTGCGAAGTCTGGGAATTCTAGGGCCTTCTCTGTCTCCTAGAAAAGAAAATAATGGATGAAATTCAAGAGAGCCAAGACAGAGTGATAAGTACATGCTTGAGACAGAAAAAAGTATATTATAACTTGGTGGAGACCAAACTAAAGTGACCTGAGGCATAACCAGTGTTATGTCTCCAGATCCTGATTTCCCAAATCATCCGCACCAGGAAGCTAGCCAGGCTCACCATGATTTCAGTCCAGTTGGACGGCCTGTTTTCCTTCTGTGATAATCAGCGCACAGCGGGAAAGAAGTGAGTGAAAGCATTGGTACAAATTCAGGCCTTGTTCCATTCGAGAGGCAAAGCACAGCCAAGATGCACATCCTTACCTAGAGCCCAGAAGTTTTCCCAGGCCAAGGCAGATCTTGTTTGTATGAAGCGTACTGTTCAAATGACAAAGCTTAATGCCACTGACAGCAATAGTCCTTGTAAACCATGTTCATGAGGAGCTACAATGTACTCATACACAATGAGTCATAAAATGTAAGAATAAGAGCAAGATATATAATAATCTCTGGCTAGCGGACTTTCTGACTTTGATTCCATTCCAAGTCTGAGAGCACGTCTTTCTGTAGACAAACCAGAAAACATCTAATCTTCATGTAAATATCTCCACTGACTGAGAATCCACCACAACCTTAACCTGCTTTGCTGATTAATTAGCCTCATTGTGTGCTTTTAGACCCTATTTCTTATGTGAATTGGCTTCAAAAAGTGAATTACACAACCTAGACAGCAGAGAAGTGACCAACATGAATCGTGTTTCCAACACCCTTCCCTTTCACAGAGCACAATAGAAGCTTCCAAACCTGCCTTAGATCAAGACACCCTGACATCCTGCACTTCGTGCATGGAAAGATCGTCAGATGAAATATTGATATTCAAACACTGAATTGCTTCTTTCTTTTCTGACTACTTTTTTTATCCTAGCTTCTAAGATAATAAGCAATGAAGCATTAAAGGAAAAAAATATAGTAAAGACAATTATTTGATGGTGCAATTTTTAAATAGAATCTTAGTATAAGGATTTCAACTTTCTACTTTCATAAACTTGTTGGTAGCCTATAGCTTACTTTTCAGTACTAGCCAGTCAGTCCTTGGTGACTTAATTCTATTCTTTTTTGAGTCCTACCTTCCTTGGTTTTGTTTTTTGGTTATTTGGGACTTTTTCTCTAGACAATGCAACTCAAAAGTTTTCATGCGTCTCCTTGACAGATACAAACATTATTCCCATTGTGTCCTTACTGAATGAAAAATTTAAAGCACAGAGCTTGCATTGGAAGATTGACTGGATTCTAAATGAACTTTCTGATATCAAATGTAAAACTAGAGGGAACAGAGCACCAGTAATGAAGCAAAATACAAGGTTAAGTATTGGAAGCTAATTAGTGAGTTCATCAGCAGCAACTCTTTGATGGCCTGAACTGCTTCCAGAAAGATAAGGGTACATTGTCTGAGAAAACAATTAAATCCCATCCCATACTTGTATAGAATTATTTCATATTCACACGCAAATCCAAAAACATGGATACACTCAAAATACTAATGCCATAAATATGCATAGACTGTGTTTTTTCTTCTGTTTACACCACCATGAATCAGAGGTAAATTAACAAGACACCTACAATATAAAACTACTGTGATACTAAGGAACTTCAGACCATCTACCTCTGTCTTTCATCGTCCTTGTTATCAACAGTCATGTGTTTGCTGTGTACAGATCATCATTGGTTTGGATATTGCATGAACACATAACCAGACTCAGAATCTGTGACCATAAGGATTCAGTTACTGTACAAACATGTGGACAGTCAGACTACCCATCATCTTTCTACCTATCCAGATCATCTTTTGTTCTCTACCAGTGTGACTTCACTGTATTTTCCAATAGTTTACACCATAAACTCCGTTCCTGTTATACTACTAAGTGTTAAAGGGCAGGTATCCAAATGCTAGGTGGGGTTCCTTGTGTATTCAGCAATAAGTAAATGACACCAATCAAGTAGGACCAGGTCCTTCAGTCCCGTCTCCAACTAAACCTCTTGGCTCAACCTACTGAGGTTGACAATAAGAAATGCAGTTGGTTTTCTGGATATCAAAGCATATTCGAGTTGCTTCCAGGCTGTTCCACCCTTCATCTTTTCTTGGACACCATTAATAATAGCATTGAAGTATTGAATTGAAGTTTGGAGCTGCCAGCATCCCTGCCATCATGATGATCCTTGGTGTACACGGACAGATATCCCAGCAGGAGTTACTGCTGCTTCAGGCTAATGTTAATAGTGCTGACTACATGCCTGCGGCAGCACATGCTCCTGCAGAGCCCCTGCCACAGCCGTCACAGAGCAGCAGCAGGTACCTCAGCCGCCAGGTTCCTGTGTTCACTGAAGTCATTGGGAATTTACTCCCCTGCTGATTTTCTTTTCTTGATTTAGGAGGAAGCACAGGCTCAGTGAAGCTGCCTTCACTTGCAGCCTGCTCTTCTACACCACTTTGCATTTCCACGTTTCCTACCCAGGACGAGACCCATGTCTCACACACTCACTTCTGTAATGCCACTCAGCATAGGCTGGGATGTGAACATAGAATGGTCTCAAATTTCATCTTTCAGAGAATAATGGGCTTCAGAAAAGGGCTTTTTGTTCCCAGGATAATGCTATGTGATGACTAAATTTGGTGAGGAAATGGCTATCCAAAAATTACTGTAATAATGCAAGCACTCATTTATCCCTTGATGAGGTTCCAGAGAACCTAATCAAGTTAGGGACTCTCTATTGTTAGTTTTTCTAGGCAGAATTTTGACAACTTTATTTGATATTTAAAGCTGAATGTTTTTAACTATTAATTTGGAGGGTTTTTCGCAATATTTTTGACTCAGTGGAAAATGAGACTGTGTATAGCTACATGATTATGAGCTGCAACACATACTGAGAAACTTCTCAAGTTTTCTGGTCCCTAAGCAATCAAGATGGGAGATTGTACCTGGGAATAAGACTGGGATTCGTACTGACAGAGTATAGTGGGCTCAAGAGCCTAAGTAAGTTGAGACTGTCATAGAAGTTCATGGTCAGAGTTCCCTACATATTCAGTATGAAAAAACATACACCATCAGGGGAGGTTTACTACCTTAGGAATTAAATGCATGAAATAGCAAATAGCAAAAATCCTTTATTCCTACCCCATCTTTCATAGAATCATAGAATAGTTAGGGTTGGAAAGGACCTTCAGATCATCCAGTTCCAGCCCCCCTGCCATGGGCAGGGACACCTCACATTAAACCATGCCACCCAAGGCTCTGTCCAACCTGGCCTTGAACACTGCCAGGGATGGAGCATTC
>WYDI02036957.1:0-10448 GCA_009867235.2 Psittacus erithacus | reverse complement strand
TCTTCCATCTCCCCCTCCTCCTCCTCCCCCCCTCCCTCCCCGAGCAGCACCCCTGGGGGGGATCCGCAACAAAAGGAGGGAGGCTTTGGGGATGCGGAGCCCTGCGCCAAAGGGGAGGATTTGCACAAAGATGCCTCGAACAATGGAGCCTCGTTAGGCCCCGGTGAGCAGGCGGAGCTGCCAAGCGGAGCTTTACCCGGGCGAGCGCCTGCCTCGGAGCCTGCCCCGGTCTCGCTACCGGAGCTGGCGGGGGGGCCCGGCCCGGTGCCCCACGGGGATGGGGGGGAGCCCCGTCGGGAGCACTTCGACCGGCTGATCCGGCAGTCCAAGCTGTGGTGTTACGCCAAAGGCTTCAACCTGGACGGGAAAAGTTTGCGGCAGGGCGGGAGGCCGGAGCCCGGCAGAGCTGCAGAGCTCCCCCCCACCTGCTGCAAACGGCCCGGGAGCCCCGGCGCCCCGGTGAACCGGGCTGCCAGGGGAAGCGGCGCGGAAGGGAGCGGCAAACGCAGCCGCCCTGCCCGCGGCACAGGAGGGGAGAGGCAACGGGGCTCCGCCAAGGGGGGGGCACGGAAGGCTCCGCGCAGGAACGCCAGGAAGGGAAACGCTCCTTGCAAACGCCTCGGCAACGCTGGGCCGGCCCCGCCTCGGAATTCCTTCAGCCTCATGGGCAACTTCCCGTGTATTCCCTCCCTGGTCGTGGGGGAAGATGGGGACTTGTGTCCTGCCTCTTCCCTGGGGGGAAAGAACTCTTGGGCTCTCTCCAAAACTCACCCGCTGTGGAGCTGGCATCTGGGGGGCAACGCCATTCCCGTGCCCCCCAGCCTCAAGTTCCGGGGCTGTAGCTTGGAGGATCTCTAAGGACAGCTCCCGGCCCGGAGGAAAGGTTAACCGGCAAGAGATGAAAGCGGCGGGGGGGACCCGGGGAGGGGGTCCGGGCCGGGGGGTGTTTAGGAGAGGCCCCCTCATCCCACCGAGCCCCGGGAGACGGGGTGCCGGGCTGGGGGGGCTGCTCGAGGAACCAGGGGAGGGGGCCGCAGGGTGCTAGAGTGTTCCGGGGGGCCCCGCTCTGGTCGTGTGGGAGATGCGGTATTTTTGTGGCCGTGTATGTGCCGGGGGTCCGGTGTTGGTTTCCTGTAAGGATGAAGCTAAAACCCAGGGGGTGGCGATGGACCCCCCCGCACCTCCCTTCCCCATCCTCTCTGTGGGGGGTTATTCCCGGCGAAGGGATTTGGGATGAAGAGCGGAGCTGAGAGGGGAGGAAGGGGCCGCTCGGTTAAACCCGGGAGAGAAAAGATCCAATTTCTCCTTTTTCCTGCATAAATGCATCGGATTAAACTATTAATAATGACAAGCTGAGGGCAATAACGGTGGCCCTGAGCACAGGCACCGGGGGCCGCTTGGGATAGTCCCGGGAAATCGGGAGCAGCGATTCCAAATCACGGCGTTACAGAGGGGCGATGATGGTTTCTGTCTGTTTGAGAGATGGGAAGGGAAAAAAAGAATAGAGCAGGAAATTCGGTTTGTTAAACCAGGATTCTTGGAGAGGAAGTGATTTGAAACTGCTGCGCCTATGTTAAAGAAAAGAAAGGAAAATTAAGGATGAAAACTGAGCAGGAAAAGGGAGGTTTTACCGGGTTTCAGCCCCGGTAGCCCCAGGGCAGCGTTTGGAAAAGCTTTCCCCCCACCCACCCAAGAAATCGGATCCGGAGCATTGGCAGGAGGGGACAGATGGACAATTTGATCCCGGCCGAGCTCCGGAGCGGAATGCGGGGAGGAATGCGGGGGGAATGCTTCTCCTCCGCGGAGGAAACCATATCCCAGTTTAACTTTCCTTGCGAACCAGTGGCTTTGTAACAGGCCCTTTTGACTATTCCTGATGTGATTTCCACCCCGCTTTGGCATCAAAGCCCTCCGGGCTCTCTGAAGTCCGCTCTGGTTTGGGAAATCAAAGCTGGTGTGTGGGGGTTCCCCTTTTTTCCCTTCTTTTATTTTTTATTGAGGGGGATGTGGGTTATTTTTCCCTTCGTTCTTCGCAACAGAAAATATTCGCAGCCCACGGCCGGGAATCGTTTAACGCCCGCTCGGGAATTTCTATTGTTTTCCTCTAAAAATTGGCTCCCCGAAAACTATAATTAACAATAATAATAATAATGATAAAATTCCCTTTCCAGTGTCTTTTGCTGGAAGGGAAAGGGGTGGCCAAGGAGAATCATCTCAGGATTCAATAGGAAAGATCCCGATCGGGCCTGGCCCGGCTTGATTTGGTTGTTTTTTTCTGGTTTAATTCCATCAATGGGTAAAAAAAAAGGGGGGGGGGGGGGGGGGAAAAAGACATTTTTAAGGTCAAAGCGTATTTTGTCTCTGTTAATCGCTGTTTTTCTTGGAGATGGGAATTGTTGTTGAAAGCGATGTTTGTTTCACTTGGGTTTTTAGAGGCTTTTTTTGGTTAACTGCGGGGTTTTGTTTATCTCTCCCACCCCCCTTCCAGCTCCTCCCGTGCAGAAAAGGGGGGTTCGGCTCCCCCCAAATATTCAGGTTTTATCGCCGAGGACACTCACCAAAAAATCACCCCAAAACCCCCAACCCTGGGGGGGGGGAGCAGTGGAAAAAAGCCGATTTTGGGGAATTTACACCCAGAAATCAGGCAAATCGGGGAGGGGGGGGAGGTCCTATCCCTGGTGTCCCCGCATCCCCCAGCTTGGGAAGGGGACATGGAGATGGGGGGGAAACGCTCCCGTTTGCCGTGTAACCCCCGAGCACGACCGCTCGCTCCCGGCCCGTGACTGCCCTAAATCCGGATCGGGTTAAAAATGTATTTTCTAGGAAAAAAAAAAGAGATGAAAATGAAATAAAATAGAATTTAAATGCAATTGCGGGAGGGAGCCGTGACCGCACAAAGCGGCGGCCGCGCTCCGCGCCCGCGGAAAGCGGGCAGGAAACCCCGAGATCCGCGCAGGGAATGAATGCTAATATATATATACATACCTATAAATGTATGCATATATATATATATATGTATAAAAGCAGCAACCCCCAGACTCCGCCGCTCCATCTGCAACAGCCAAATAACTCAGGAATTCTTATTGTTAAGGGATGTAAACACCTCGGGAAGAGCGCATTGGGGGGGGGGGGGTGTCCCTCCGTGTGTGCGGGTCCCTGGCTATTTATCTCAGTGTATATTTGCCTATGGCCGTGGGGGTGCACGGAAATCACGGCGATTAATTCATACACGATATGGGGGGACGTGAATCAAGCCGTAGGTATTGATGTGCCGAGCTGTGGGTAGGTGCAGGGATCTGTATATAACGCGGGTGGGCTGTAGCAGGGCTGTGAATAACAATATAAAATACCTCAAAACTTGCCACCCCCCACCTTTGAATGGCTCCTCAAGCAGCAGAACCATCCCATTCCCAGCAAATAATAATAATAATAATGAACATTAACCATAATTGTAATCCCCCTGGTTGTTTTTAAACCTGTTTTAAAGGGAATTAAGAGATTTAAGTAAAGAAAAGTCAGCTTCCTAGCGATCCTCTAGTAGGAAACTGGAGGGTGGAGGTGGCCTTGCATTGAAAGTAAATAGAATTCAAATTAAAGTGAAAAAGAAAGGAAACCCCAATTTATTGTCAGAAATAGCCTATTTTGACATAAAAACTGAACAAACCAAGGCTAGATGGGTGGAAGAAGCAATTCCTCCGCGGGACACAGTGAGCTCGAGGTTCGGGCGATACAAACTAGTTCTGGTTTTGAGCAAAAAGATCAACTCGCATGGCCAGGATAGCGTAAAGGGTATAAAGGCACCTTCCTAAGGAGGTTACTGCGTTGTTTTATCTCCAAACGGGTGCAAAAGAAACGACAAAAAAATCGATTTTTGTTATTTTATTTGATTTTAATTTTTTGCCCCCATAAAAGCGTTTGTGTCGGGAGGAGAAAACCGAAAGTATCTCGCAAAAAAAAAAGAGTAAAATAAATAAAATAAAACTTTTATGAAAGGGCGCTGCTTTTCAAAACGCAGCTTTAGACTCAGGAAAAGAAAATATCTCAGCTTGGATACGGTTGTGGTGCTTTGTAATCCCGGTTTGTGAGGGTTTCTTTTCGGGCTGGGGGGGGTTTCAGGGATCTTTGCTCTCTCTTTGCATTGCTGGATTCAATATTGCCACCCCTCTTCTCGGTTTTAAACTGTTCGTCACTTCGTGGGTGCTTCTCTGCTGGACCCCCCCTGGATCCAGGGACGCTTCTGCCCCCCGGGATCATTCCCTTTTGAGGGGTGCTGTGGGTGGGGAGTTGGGGGGGGCGGTTTCCCCGGGCTGGGCCCATTCAGCGGCCGATGCTGCCGTTCCCTTAAACCACGCGTTTCAATACAACCACCCAGGGGAGGAAAAGAGCCTTTTCCAGCCATGGATTGGGATTTCTGCTTAGGTTTACTGTACCTTTATTTATTTGAAGTTGTTGTAAGTATATGACGATGAAAGTGTTAATTCCTGCGTGCAATATGGAATCTAGGCTGAGAAATAAATACCTTTTTTTGTTGTTTTTTTTTTTACAGAACTGGCTGATATTTGGCTCTTTTTTGGGTGTGGGGGGTGCTGGTGTGCACCCATGTGTGTGCGACGTGTGGGTGCTCTTGGGGAGCTCTTGTTTTAAGGGGGTGTGTGTGTTTATGCACCCAGAACACGTGTGTTTGTATGTAGGTGTGTGCATGCATGTGCTTGTGTGCTGCGGAGGGAGCGTGTGCTGCTGGTCCATGTCCTGCTGTGGCCGTGCACATCTGGAGCATGTGGTTTGCAACATGCGCTCTTCCACTTGCCCCCACCCATGATCCTGGCACCCTCCCATGTCCCAGATCCCCTGTCCTGGGATCCCGGCACTCTTCCGTGTGTCTGATCCCACATGGATGCGTGGCTCCTGCTCTCAGGCACGTTTTGCGTGTGAGAGCGTGTCCCTGCATGTTTGTGGCCACATCCTTGTCTCCACACAGCTCCGTGCCCTACATCTGTGCGAAGCAACACACGTGTGCCCATCACATGTGACTGCACACACATGTGCTCAGCTGCTTGGGGGGGGGGGTGTGTTTTTGTGGACAAATTTGCCCAAAAGCAACATATTTCCTCAATGTTTAATGGGAAATCGATAACTCCTTCCCTCTAATTCCTAGGCCAGAGGCTGCTCCCCAAACATGTGTTTCTATTTTGAGGGCCTCAGGAGGTAGTGCCCCTTATGGCAGGAGCACACCAGATAGAGTTCTAAATCCCTGCCAGAGTAAAACACACCCAAGGAGTGGAAAATCCCCTTGAAGCAACACCGGTAGATCCAGACCCCAACACAAACCCCAGAGTAGATCAGAACAAGCGACCCAAAGGGTTTCATCAGTGCAACGTGTTGAAAGGACCTTAAAGTCTGTTCCTTTGGATGAAAGTTGAAATTCCAACCTGGGAAGCATTTACACAGCCAAAAAGATTCTCTCTCTAAACCAGGAAAAATGGGAAGAGCAATAAAACACACCCCCAGCCAGGACCTCATTAGGTATTATTTGATGGCCACAATAACCATCTGATGCCCTTGGTACTGCAGGTAACCCCTCTTGAAACTCCTTGACACCCAAATCTCATCACAATATCGATCGGCAAAGCACCTATTTACAGCTTGCTTCCCTCCCTCTCCTCCTTTCTGGCAGGGAGGGAAGGAATCCACATTAAAACGAATCCCATTTCAATAAAATTTACTATTGGGAAAGGCAAAGCCTGGGAGCAACCGGAGCAGGAGGCAACGACCCCTCTCGGGCTCTAATCACAGCCAAATGACCCTGCTCTTATTATTATTATTAGCTTTTAAAGAAGGTAATTTAATAATGATGTTAATTATCTGCAGGGACCTGATTGGGGGATGGGGATTGTATCCCCATCCCCTCTCCAACTCCTATTTGTGACTGGTTCATCCCCAAACTGAAGCGGGGGGGGGGGAAAAGGAACAAATCTGGAGCCTCACAGCAAGGTGTGGGGGGAGCTGAGCTGCGTTTATTTAGTTTAGTGTCAGGGTGTTAATGATAAATTAGATCGCAGGGAAGGGGCTGGTAAAGCAGCAAGCTGGGAATCAAAAAGCAGCCTAACCCCCTCCTGAAGGGGGGGGAAGGTTGGGAAGGGGGTGAGGGATTAAGTGTCACTAAAGGCCTTTCATTTACCGTGTTTACATGTAGTCAATAGAAGAGAATGGACAAGGGTTGCCTGTGAGTTATGGGGCTCTTTCGAACTCGGTATCTCCCTAAAAAAAGGAGCTATGGATGTATCCCTAAAGAAAAATATTGCCACACACACACAAAAAAAAAAGGCAAAAAAAGTACAAATAAACCAAAAAAACCCCCAAAAAACCAAAACAAAAAATAAATAAAAAATCAGCTTGAAAAAAAAGAGGGGAAAAAAAAGGAATTGAAGAATAAAAGGGAATGATACTCCAGCTTCCTGGGAAGGTAGGAGCCCACAAAGCACCTCAGAGGATCTTTCAGCTGTTTCATATAAATCTATGGGCTCAAGAGGTGGAGTTTATGCTTTTAGCCATTGAAAAGGAATTACCCTAAATGGGGCCAGATGGGCAACTGTGGTCACCCCCTCCTCTAAACCAGGCTGCGAGGTTGCCTGTAGTGGCCAAAAGAGGGGGTTCAGGGGCTGGGTTCTGGTTCTTCCCCTTTCCCTACTCCATCAATCCCATCCTGGGCAGGGGGTGTCAGTGCCAATGAATCCCAACTGTGGTCCAGTTGGCAAACAGCATGGAGCCAGGATGGAGGAGTCGTGGCAAAGGAGTCTGGGTGTGTGTGGAGTCAGGATTCATTTCACCCCAATTCCCCAGCTCCACTCTCTCTTTCCAGGAGGCTCCAACTCCTCTACACTCCAGTGCCCAAACGCTCAAGGTTTTTACTTTGAATCCCACTTTTTCCTATAGGTTTAGCCTCATCCAGGCTTTTAACCAGCTGGAAATACCTGCAACCACCCGGACAGCTGCTTGTAATTAACCATTCGTTACAGTGGCTAAACCCCCCCAGTAACTGAAGACGTTGTAAAGGAAACTTGGGATCCTGCATGCAAGTGGCATATCCTAAAAAAGAAAAGGTATGATCCATCGGGATGTGCTCTGAATTCCATCCTCCTGGAGCAGCTCTGGGTCTCCAGCAAGGGCCATGCTTTGCTATGGTTTCAAATAGGATAAAAGCCCCTCCTTGACTTGCAGCAAAGGTCTGAGCTGAGGATTGTTTTCAAGTGATCCTTTAACTTCTCTTTGGAGATGACTTTGGGAGGGGAAAAAAGAGAGAACTCACAAAATGCTGCCGTTAGATTTATAGCTTTATGTTCTTAGTTTTAACTATTCTGACACAATTCATAGCATTTCGTTTGCTGGGGTAGCTTTTCCCCATGGATATTGGTAATGAAGGCAAAAAGTGAACTGAAGGCTGGATTTGGGGAGCAGGGAACTCCTTTGTGGGACCACCTCATGTCCTGAAGGCTGGAGGGTGCCTGGGGAGGCTGGAGGAGATGCTGTACCCACAGCCTGGTGTGAGGGCAGGGATGCAGCATGCTGCCATCTCCCCTTCCCAACCCATCTGCAGCTGCTTCCAGGCTGGAAAACCTGAACCAAGGTGGTTTTCTGGGAAGGAGAGTTATTTGGAGTTGTGGGTGCTGGGGATTTGTCCCCTCTTCATGTATTACCATGCTTAAAGCCCTTGAAATGAATTGCGGGTGACGAGAAGGGGAGAAAAGTGGCTTTCAAAAGTGATTTTCTTGATGTTTTATTAAACGTGAGAAAAATTAAGGCAGGAAAAAGGGTTTGGGGGGTCTGGTGTGTTTTCTGCACGGTAAACTTATGGTAGGTACTAATATGTGTAGCTGCGTTCCTATGTTGTATGGGTGCTCACGTTCTCGAGCACGTATGTCCACGTGTGCACATTTACATGCTGTCACAGAGCCCTGTGATCCAGGCAAACCGAGTGACGCCAGCCCTCCATCCTCCTGCTATATGTATTTATAACATCCCAGGGGTGCAGCTCTGTCTCTCTTGGTTTAAAACAAAACCAGACAGAGTCCTGAGGGTCAAAAGGGAGGTGGGGGAGGGCTTTTGCCTACCTACCCCCAGACAAAGATCCCTTTGAATCTAATCAAGCAGAAAAGAAACCCCTTTCCTGTGTGTTTTTGTACGAGGGGAGAGGGGTTAGGGCTGCCCTGGAAGGGAAAAGGAAAGGAGATCCCATTTTTCTTTTCAACAATGAGATCTTTATAAATGTTCTCAAGGGAAAAAACCCAACCCTAAACCCAACCCGACTCCAGCAGTGGAAGGATGTGGCTGTGTTTTCCCAATGGACAAGGAGAAGGTTGGGGTGATGCCCTGGTCTATAGGGGTGTACGCTGGGGAACGGCAGCAGAGGGGTCAGATGATGCTTGCAGTGAGGGTGGGGATGTGATTTGGTGGTTCATTTTCTGCAGGAGGGAGGGTTTCCAGCACTCCCACCCTGCTCTGCTGCCCTTGGTGTGCCTGCATGGTGAGGCACAGACCTGCCGGCAAACAGCAGTGATCTCCCACTGCAGCCCATGCACATCCTCTAGCAACCTGATTTCCTGCAGGAGACTGCTCCTGCAGCACATCTGACCCTGTTTCCACCCAGATTAACCAGAAACCTTCACCAAGGGCCTATTTCCTATTGTCTGTTGCCTGCCAAAGCCCAGCTGAGGGGCCCAAAGGCCCTCTTGTGCTGGAGGGTTTTTCCTTCCATGTAGAACACTCCCACAGTCTTGTGCTTCTGCTTTGTGACCCCTTTTCTTGCTGACATTGGGCACATCTGGATGGAAGCCACATCCCTGTCCCCTGCCACAGGGTGACCAAGAAGATCCATGCATTGAAGCATGAGGATCCTGCCAGGATGCGATGCAGGACTTGTTGGGACTCCCCTAGCCCAGGAAGTCTTTGCTGTGCCAGAGCTCTTGGGGTCCCCATATAGGACTGCTGGGGTCCCAGTGCGGGTACATTGACAGCACTGCTCTCTGGGTGCTTTTAGTAAGGTCATAACAAACCCATCCCTGGTCCTTCTGCCTCAGAGCTCATCACAGTCTCCCCTCTGGCAGGTTAAAGCCATTCTCCTCGTCCTGTCCCTACAGGTCCTTGTCCAAAGCCCCTCTCCAGGTTTCTTGTTGGTCTCTTTAGGCACTGGAAGCTGGTCCCCAATGACCCCGCTCTGCAGCACAGACAAGGCCTCAGACGCTGCTTTTTACATCCTTTTAACTAATACCACACGACAGTGATTTAAGCCAATCAGTACAACCTCCCCTTGTCAATGCAAGGATCCTCATAAGCTCGGTGTTTACACTGAGTGCGGCAGTGTTTCAGCTATAAAAGCACTTTCAAACTGACATTAACTGCACTGTAACGATGTTAGATTGACTGGAGTTGGGTCAAACGCCTACCAGAAGCCTGCCAGAAAGAAGCTGCTGTCAAATTTATTGCCAAAGCCTTAGTGAGGAGCTCTCCTTGCCAGGCTGGGCTACTCCTGGGCTCACAGAAGCTGGTTTGCACCTATGTCCTTTTGCCATAGCACTGCGTGCAAGCAGGAGCTGCAGCACAGGGGGAACCCCTGGGATCAGAGACCACCCCTCTCTGCTTCAGATGCAACCTCTCTCCTGGTGGAGGGAGCCCCAAACTGCTTCTGCACCTCATGCTGGAAGTCCTCAGCTCTCCCTTTCCTTCCCATGTTACTGCATGATGTTTCGCCCTCTGCCTTTGCTTCTCCCCAGGGAATGGCCAGTGCTCTGCTCCGGTTTAACACTGTTGTGTTTAAAAATAAACCAAACAAGGTATTAAATGAAAGAAGCAGCTATAAAAGCAAATAAAGAAGCTATTATTACTATTTCCCAAAGCCCCTGTCCTGCAGTCCCATCCCCTGCATGTTTTCTGGCAACTGCCAAGGAGGATGGAGCTGGAGCATGAAGGCCGTTCCTGGTCCCATGTGTAATCCAGGTGCTTTAGTGTGGACTGTCTATCTGACCACACAGGCTTAGGTGTGCAGAGAGATGCAGACCAACCCCAACACTCCTTAATCTCTCTCTCAGCTTTTTGACTCCTATTTATGCTTTCCCATGAATCCGGGAGTGACCGTAGCCATCACTCTCCATAGCAGCCCTTGCTGTATAGTGACTATCCAACTGCCTCAGAGCTTTCCATGTTTCCTGCCTAGTGGCATTTCCCTGGGGTAGGCAAGAGAAGTCCCTCACCACTTCTCCTCTCTGGATGGGTCTATACAGTGATCCTGGAGATGAAGGACGAGCTCTCCAGTGCCTGAGCTGACTTTTGCTCCTCGCCCTGCCAGCATTCTGGCTGCAGATCATGGAACCATGGAATAGTTTGTGTTGGAAGGGACCTCAAAGCTCCTCCAGCTCCAACCCCTGCCACGGGCAGGGACACCTTCCACTAGAGCA
>WYDI02036955.1:0-43777 GCA_009867235.2 Psittacus erithacus | reverse complement strand
GCTGAAAGTCAAAAACACAGCACTGCACCAGCTACTGAGAAGGAGAAAAATGACTGCTACTGCTGAACCCAGGACACCAAGTCATAGAAGAAAATAGTTTCTCTTATCCTCCCTATCTTACGCCTTCATTCTCTTTTCAGCACATGGCAAGGTATGTTTGCTTTATGGCTGGGATACTCAATGAACTGCAATGACATCAAGTTCATGTAAGAGCAAATGTCTATCAGAAATTAGCTTACATATATCCTTAATAGCTGAGCTAACGTGTTCTGTGTGATTATGGCAAAGTTGTTCAGCCAGTTGAATCTGTCAGTCTGTTCCTAATCCTTCCTGACATTTTGCTTAGAAATTTAATGAGACAATACCCAATTTAACAAATGACAGCTCTGCTGCTTGCTCTCTCTTGTTGCAGAGTTGTCTTTTTTCTGAATCACTTTTGTTTAAAATGTCATGTGTTTAAGCTACTGTGACCAGCCATTTTTTCTCCACTAAGCACTGGGGAATGTACAGGAGTGTGCTCCTGAATTTAACAAGTGTATGTGGTATGGGGGTATGAGGTACAGAAACAAAAAAGATTTCTTCTTCTGAGAAAAAAAAGTTGGTTTTGTTTTTTGTGGTCGTTTGGGTTGTTTTTTGGTTTTTTTTTCATTAAAAACACTTTAATAACTTAAGGAAAAAATAAAAAGCCTCAGCGTGAACTGCAAGTCCCCAGGGTATAAGTCCCTGTGTTTTGGAGTGCTGGAGTTTATGACAAAGCCACACAGACTGTAAGCCATGCTTGTTTTTAAAGCAGCTTTAGATTTTTCTGGCTTACGGTGACATTGCTGCAGACAGCCTGCTGCCGTTCTCTCTCAGCTGTCCCCGGGCCACACTACAGTTCTAAGATCCACAGTAACAATCTCTTTGTTTTACTCTCAAAAGCTTTTATCCAACTACATTAAGCAGCCACATATTTCATGAATGTAGAAGTAATGAAAACGGAATTTATGACTTCCCTCGAAAACTTTTCTGTTGTTTGTATGCAGTTAATTAAACCTCAGGAGGCTGTTTTCAGTGTTAATTCATACTTGAATTCATGTGCAGCTCCACAGGTAGCTTGACTTAATCAAGCACTCACTTGAAAATTTTTCACTGTTTCTGGTTTTGGGGTGCTTTATTGTTTCCCCCCCACCTCCTTTTTTTTTTGGTAGAATCAGATTTAACTATAATTTCTATTCCTTTTGCTTCTTCAGAAGTCTATGGCTAGGAAGGAGATAGTGAGACCCCAGTAAACTAGACCTATGGTGGGTTCAGTTTGCCCTGGCTGCCAGCATGCCCTCCTCCACAGCTTCTGTACAAACTGCAAGCAGCAGCATGGTTCTACATACAGTACCTGGGAGACAGAGGCATTGCCCACAATATACCCAGCATGATTACAAGCCTCCCATTCACTCAGCTTTCAAATTCAGCTATTTGCAATAAAAGTTCTTTAAAACATTACAAGACCTGTAGTATAAAATGTTGATGTTTAACCTGTCAGGGTCTATCCATTAGTGTTGTCCCACAGCCCTTATTCTCCAGCAATTATTAACAGCATACACCAGGCCCTGCTCACGGGAGGTCCATCTGCCATGTTCAGAGGTGGTGTACTTTTCTGTTTCAGTGCATCAGATATGAAAAGCTGTACCAGAAACAGGATACAGCCTTTGCAAGCAGAAGTTAGAAAATTCACCCCATTACCACATATCTCTACTTAAACCTAAGTGGTCTGTGGCGCATCAGAATCATGGGAACATACTGTTGATAAAAAATGAGAAATAAAAACATACTACTTTCACGTGTGCAGGTCTTTGATGAGAGCTTGAAGGAAACAATCTCAGGAAGGAACGAAAAGCTGATGTAGATACTTATCTATTTTCCAAAAATTAGAAATAAGCATTTATACAATCTCCAACTGCTAGGAAATCTCGTAGGAATACATATATACACACGTGAGAATACATGGTCTTCAAGGCTTCAATTTTTATTTTTCTCTGATAATTATCTTAGGAGTTATGTAAATGACCATTACCATTTTTCAGCTATTTCAATTCTTCTGTCTAAACCACAAATCTGAATGGACAATAAGAAACAGCAAAAAGAATCAAATGTAAGTCTAATAAAAGCTATGCCTACAGCTATTTTGATTAGTTAAATGAAAATACAGACTTTTACAAATATACTCATTTTCCATTAACCAGTGCACACAGGGGTTGTTAAAGGTATTTGAGTTTCAGTCTGCAAAGCACCTACCTAACAATATATAAAACCACAGATCTACTAGTTTCTAGTTTAAGTAGTTTCACTCAAATCATTAGATATACCTCCCATTCCAGCCATGGTGCAGCACAGAGATATCAAAACTACCACAAATGAATCCATTTGGTAACTGGAAACAAACCAGCAGTGACAGCATGGCACTCAACACAGGTTAATTTTCTTTTCTGAGGAAACTGCAGTCATTTAGTCATCTCTCTATGGAGTAACAATATCTGCAGAGTGGAGGCACCAGCTGCCAAGTTCCAAGTAAGTACAACTCAACTGAATATGTACAGTCTAGACTGTAATATGCACAAATGACCACAAAAAAACTGATGCTAAAAAGAAGCTTATCGGAACTTCAGTTATAAGCCAGAGCAGATGCTCAGGCATGTGCAGTACCACCACCCTCAACCAATACATGCTTGACAACTGCACAGGTTCACATTAGCACATAATCTGGACCAGAAAGACAGCATAGAAGCTCTGCATTCAGAAGTTCACTGGGCAGACAACTATGTGAGTTTGAGCAGGATGGGCTGTCCAAGTTCTAACACTAATAAAATAAAGGAAACAAGCCTTAAACTAGAGTGATTTGAATTTCATTCCAAAAGATGACAACTTGATGGATATTTCATTTGACTTTTCAATGCAAACTGAAAGCAGCAATGTTTTACTCTTTCTTCTAAAATACACTCCATAATTCCTAATATATTCCTTGGTCTGCACTAACACTGGGCGTCATTCACCTTCCAGCCGTTTCTCACAATGCTTTGCCACTGATTTCTGAGAACCATTTCCAAAGACTATATCTACCAGGGAGGAGTGGGAGGGCCACCCCATGCAGACAGGGATCTGTGAGTCAAGGGGCTGGCAGGATCATGGTATTGCCAAGAGGACAAGTCCACCACCCCCAGTGAGCCTCACTGAGCCCAGCCCAGATCAGAGTACAGCAAGGGGACCACCAATGAGGCTCCTCAACTTTAGAAAACAAACAATGCAGTTTAATCCTAATTCTATATAGGTCTGTCAATAAAGAAAGTCAAGTGCACTCTGCACTGGAGGTTACAATTTTCTGTGAGTGGATGTTTGGGGTTTTTTTGTTAATACAAGCACCTACCTTAGTAAATTATTATTTTTGCATAGATAACTTTATTTGCGACTTGACTAGTAAAACTCTAAGGAGCAGGACCATCTGGAGACCAACGTTAATATTGCATTCCAGAGGTAAAATGCTCCGGGAGTTTGTTCCAGATGGGTTGCATAAAATCAAACTGCTGTTGGAAACAGTGCCAGAAAACAGGTCACTTGACGCACACAACCTTTGTGATAAACATTTATATAAATTATAATTTTCAGTATTGCATTTTAACCACATAAAGATCTTGGTGTGTGAAGCAGAACAATAGGCTTGGTCTTCTGCTATCAGAAAGCCAAAAGACAGAGAAAAGAGTTAGTGAGATGAATTAGCCCAACTTGGGCTAATTTTGCTGTCATATCCTTTCTGAAAGGGACTTGAACGAAGATAATTTTGAATTCTCATTTCTCCTTATTGAGTACTGCTTTAAAACGTTTGTGAACATGTATTTACAGAGACGGGCCTGAACAAGCTGAAATAAATAACTGGAGTAGTTGGAAAGTATGTGCTGTTAGGATGTTATGCCATATTCTACAAAAGCCAAATGATGTACTGCTTCATAGTCTTGACTCAATTGTGGTTTTTTTTAAAGCATGTTCTTTTATGGAACTGGGGGAAATACTCCGAAAATGAACATACATGCACACAAAGTGCAAAACGGAACAGGCTGAAGGCCACAGTATTTCTCAGAGCATGAAGAGTAAAGTTTTGTCCCTCGTTTAGCCACTGAGGTGTTGAACTTACAGTCAGATACAATGATGAACACCTCCAGCTTCCATGGGAGACTGCTGCTGGTTTACTTTGATGAACCTGGTAAAAGGTGAACTCAGGAAGCACCCCAGGAGGTGTATTAAAAGACATAATTTAAAGTTGCTTATATTAATAATTTCCACAGTAATAATATGATTTAGAGAGAGAAAAAAAAAAAACCAAAACCAAAATCAGATATTATGAAAGGAAATGTAGATCTTGTTCTATGTTTGTTACTGTGGGACACAGTTGTTTCCCAAGGTTCAAATAATTGTAAACATTTAATTAAAAAATAGAAAAAAGGATTTATTCCCTTTATGTAGTCATTACATCTGTCAGTAGAGAGGAAGACAATCAATCTCTGTAAGTTGCTAGGTAACTTCTTATTCATCTTCTAGCTGAAATAAGCATTAAAGATATTGAATACTACATAGGCAGAATTGCGTAATAAAAAGGATGGCTTGTTAGGAGCTTGGGTTTAGGATGTTAACATGTAAAATATGTAGAATGAAAGCTTCTCAGTTACCAATGTCCTCATTAACAGACTGAGATATGTAGCATATAATCTCTGGGGAAGATTTGCTTTGATTATAATGGTACTACAAGGTCATGCAAATGGAGCTTGGTATAGAAGGTAAATATCTATTTAAATGATAGAAAATAAAACTGGGAACACCATTCTGAAAATTAATGGGAAGTCTAAAGTGCACCTGTTGAAAATCTGAGAATCCTGTTTTCTTCAGCTATTAAAGCTGACTGTTTCCCAAATTTCTAGTTATTTCCAGACTTAAAAACTCTAGATGCTGGTCATTGTACCTGCACACTATAGGAGGAAGAAACAAAGCCTTTTCTATCCACTCTCAGTATATCAAAACCCTTTCTAAAATAACGCAAAATTCTTTATCTGGGCAGGTTTTGACACACAGAAAGTGAGGGTCTGGGTATGCTTTTCTTTCCCAAATCAGAAACTACTCTCAGTGATGAAAACTAAACCATTCAGTTCTTAAGTTTCTCTGGTTTTCCTGCACCTGACACCTGCAGCACATTTCAGTCACAGGTTCCTGTTACAGGGCCTCACTGTTGACCTTGCTGGAAGTCAGATTAAACGCTAGTACATGCAGAGGGTAGTTCTAAGCTAGTAGTAACAGGCTAGGTTACCATAGTGTCAGAAAACATAATTAACAAACTTCTAAACCCTTAAAATCTGTGCTTGAAGGCTGAGTCCATGGAAAAGTTCAGCCAGCTTTTCTTCATATTTTTCACAGAAAAGTGGAGATGCCTGCAACATATGCAAAGCATAATTTCCATTATATTCTCAGGTCTGTTTTTGTTTTGTTTTCATTTTCCTTTCCTGTTCTTTTACTTTTTATGACATACTACCATAAATATTGTATAAAACTGATAGTACTAGATATTTTCTAAATGTCCAAGATAAAACCTTTCAGAAAGAACATAGATACTCCCAAGAAAAATGTCTACTTAATGTCTAATACATTCAGGCTACTTCAATTTATAGCAGACATTTAAGTATATCTATGATAAAAGCATACAAAGAACCTGTTAGTTCAGTGCTAGTTTAATTTAAAATGAACTCGGAAGAGGTGCGAAGTACATTCTCCTCAAATCTCAAGTCTGCGTTCTGACTGAAGTAGAAAAGTCACAGGTCCTCCACAGCCTTATCTTGTTAAACTTCCTAATTGTCAAAATAAAGTAAAAGTAGATGTAAAATGACTAATTATGCACCCACTGTAATGTAACCATGCAAGTGACAATGTCTCGTTGGTGCTAGGTTGCTACACTGACAGCATCTGCTTCCAAGAAGAAATTGTGCCATATGTCAAGAAAAGATAATGACTTACAGAACAGTTTGGTATAACTGTTCTTTCCTGTCTTCACAAGCTATAATCCACATGAAGGAGTTAAAGAAATAAGACTCATCTGGAAGACTTCATTATGAATAACTCTTTTATAACATATGCTTTGCTGAAGCACACAAATCCCCTGACTTCTGTGAGCAGCTCAGTGAATGGGTGAGCTGTGCATGACTTTCAGAAGCAATTTCTATGATTGCTAGCCTGTATCATCATCATACACCAGAACCATCGGGGCCTGAAACAATTTCCCATCTATTACCTCTGCACTGTAGCTATCCTATATTACAGGGTGTCACAGCATTATACAGGATGCATGGGGTAAGCATGAGAATATGCTTAATCAACCTATTTTCATTTCCTGCACAAAATATTTTGTTTCAAATAATCAAGACAGATAAGAGTTAAAAGGCTGGTTCCCTAAAATAATCTAAGAAAGCAAATAATTCCTAAATCCACCCTTGTCTACACCCATGGTCCTTTTCTGTCACACTTTTTCAGGCAAAGCTTTTTTCCTTTAACTATTGCTGAAAAAACCACCACTTTCTAGTGCTACTTGAGCATATTTATGCTCTTAATAGGCGTTATTTTCATTGGAACATTTGTCTTGCAACTCTTTGTATATAAGAATAACACTGGTTTTGTTACATTTGCTTTTTTCCCTTAAAATTGATGCCTTCTTTAAAAAAGCCTTTGGCATAAACCCAAAGAGAGATAATGTAAAATAATTACTAAAACAAAATAAGAAGTTATAAAAGCAGAAATAAAAGAGCCCCAAATACACCACTAAGAGCCATGAATGATTCTAAGATCAGCACTTGTCATTGTTGCAAACAGCACTTGTATTCATTCCAAAAACATACAGCCAGCTCAAAATATCTGTGAAAATGTCATGGAAGTCAGAGTCCTTAAACACATTAAGACAGTTAATTTTTAATTTTAACTTTTAAGCATATTTTAAATGTGCATTAAGAACAAAAAGGGTCTAATTTTATACTTTATCATCAAGAAATCAGGAAGACTTTTCCCTGCTGTAGAATATCTTGTATCTATCACATACTTGGCTATACCCACTGGTGAAGAGAGAAGATATTTAATTGACAACAATGCCCATAAACGATAAACATAAGCATGTAACAGGAGTGACTGCCGAGGCCATCAATTTCAGGCTCCTCTTGTGCTGTACCATATACTTCATATTTGATGCACTGCTGCTGCACCTGAAATAACATATTGCCTAATGTTACTGAATTCTGTTAATACCAGTTAAGACTTTTGAGAACCACTGATGCTATTAAGATGGGATTATCCACTTTTGATGACTAAAAACCATCTCAATGAGCACTCAAATACATTCATGGCCAGCAAACATGCTTCATGATTCACAAAAACTATAAGGTTTAAAGTAGTTGAACAAGTAAAAAAATTGAAACACCAACAACTTGAAAACATCTTGATTTACTAACAACAAGAAATACTAGAGGGATTTCTTAATGTCTGCACTTATGGTGTTGCTTTAGAGAGCAGTGTGCTAAATGTTATTCAAAGCAAGATTTTGGTGGATTTTAAGGAACTCCATCATCCTCAATGGAACTTAACTCCTGTAATCTACTACTGTAGGTAAGATTTGCTGCGATATGCCTAGATAGCTATCCTGGCACTAGGAAATTTGGCGTTTTAATGTCACATTTCTAATGTCACTTTTCTATCTTTCAGCAATTATTTTACCCATTAATTTCGATCTTTCCATAGAGGAATATTTCTAACTGATGCTTCTTACGTGTATTTCTGTCACAAGTAAGATTTTAATGACAAGCAGCAAAGCAAAAGAATCATAGAATAGTTAGGGTTGGAAAGGACCTTAAGATCATCTAGTTCCAACCTCTCTCCCATGGGCAGGGACACCTTACACTAAACCATGTCATCCAAGGCTCTGTCCAACCTGGCCTTGACCACCGTCAGGGATGGAGCATTCACAACTTCCCTGGGCAACCCATTCCAGTGCCGCACCACCCTCACAGTAAAGAGCTTCTTCCTTATATCCAGTCTAAACTTCCCCTGTTCACAAACGATTCAAACTGTGCTGCATTCCCTTTCTTTGTGAATGACCTGATACACAGCCTCCACAGCAAATAAACATCTGATCCAGAACTACTGGATCAGTATATTTTGGTATGAGCATTTGCTTCCTCTTTACCCTCACACTAATAGGGGGATCACACAAATTTCTTTCCGTGATTTTTGTAAGTGTTACAAGAGACAGTTTCTTTTAAGCAGACTGCTTCTTTTGCATGATTTACTTAAATTCCTAACTAAGGCACAACAATGCACACACAGAGAACTGGATAATTCCATTGAACTAGATGGGAAGGATTTGATTTTCTTCATCACCCTAGCAGATGCTTGCTGAAGAAAAGTTGTCTATAATTTAAAGTTACTTATGTTACTTGTTTGCATTCTAACCTTTAGCCGCTTTTTAATGCCTTATTGTTACTTTTATTTCATTATTTCATACTCTTGATATTAACCATTGATACAAAACACTGATAAACCTAAACGGGAAAAAAACAGCTCAACAACTTCATGCATAATTTCAAATGCTATGGCTACGGTAATAGTACCTCCAGAGGATTCAGCGTATTTAAAGCGTGTTCTCCGTATTTAAAAGTGCCTACTGTTGATCAAGCTGTGTCCTTCCAAGAACTCTTCAACTGATGTCCTAAAATGTCTTCTATAGTTTCATCTGTGACTTATGGTAGACAGACTTAAATGAACCTGTATCTGCATGCATTTGCTCTGTATAGTAAATGAATGAACATGCTGTTGTGTTGTAAAAATAACTTGCAGCAAGAAAACCTTCTGCATGTTTTCTATCAGAAGCTTCATTTATGTAATTATCTTCAGAAACTGCTAAAAATTGAGTCTGCAAAGGGTAATATTTTTTAAGTCATCTGAAATACTGTGTAATGATACTTCTTAATTAGAGAAACAAGTAACCCTTAAGCTTTAGCTGTATTAGTTCACTTCATAATATCCAAGAGTTATCCTTTATTAAGTACTATTTTTCATGTGTTTTATTTTTGCTTTGTATCTGTATTTGTAAACTTTTAACTTCCACATTACAGACTCACAGTAAGCAAATGTACATTGTGTCAATCTCCTGTAAGTCAAAGAGTGATTCTCTGGAGCAATTCTTCAGATAGTTGCCAGCAGAAATCAAATGCCCTTAATCTTTTTAAAGGAGATAATTATCTTTTAAAGAATGGAAATGGTTCTGCAAATACATTTTTGGAACACATGGAAATTTTCCAGTAGAGCTATAGCAGCCATTCCTGTGCTTTCCAGTATCCAAGCTAAAGAGCTGCACATCTATCTGTTACAGAAAGACATCACAGAAGAGAGGTATAACTGGCTGATGCTTGGAGTGCTGCATTTATCAACGAATAAAAAAGGTGTATTGATTAATAAGTGGTTTTCCCATCACCAGGCAGCTGCAAGCTTCCTGTGTGGCTTCTCTACCAGCCAAGAAGTAAGAATTCCCACTATGTATTCTTTCACTGGAACTATAACTAACCTCCTCTGTTCTTTTCATTCTCCCCCACCCCTCAGTCCTGCTAACCTATCTTCATGAAACTCTCAGCAATGTTATTTTACTTGAGATTTCTGCTGCTAACAAAGGTCTGTGGAGAGAATGTGGAGGGATATACAGGCAAACACCCTGAACAGACAGGAGTTGGTGCCAGGACAAGGGGAGCATGCTTACATTCTTTATGTAGGAAAAGGACAACTATGTAAGATTAAAAAATTAGAAGAAATTAAGCACATCTTTCTGAGTGTGTGAAAGATATGCATGAACTGAACAGTATCATAGAGAGAAACGCAAGCTAATAAATGCACATAACCACTCTCTTACTTTAATTTCCATCCTTCTTTGTGTCTCTTTCTGAATGTGTAAAGTAGAATACGTGTGTGTTTGATAACTTTTGTTTTCCAGCTCCATAACAGCATGAACAATGTATATGAGCATCTAAATATGTCACTTTAGTAGTTGGATCCAAATCTGAATACATATCTATGGCTTGGACCCCTGCTGCTTAAAGCTATTTGCACTCAGATCAAATTCTGACCCCCAGAAATAGAAATATTTATGTTGAAAAAGAACTGAATAAAATATTTATAAGGCTATTGTTACAAACCAGGAAAATTATGATATAAATATGATTACACCATATAAATCAGATAAAATCTACACAATCTGTGTTTCTTTAAAGAAACCCAAAATGATTTTGTTTCCGAAGTACACATAAAAAGAATTTCAATAACGTATTTTCAGACTTTATTGCTAAGGGATACAAGGAAAGCTTTTCCCTGGTTGTAATGTTCTCTTTATAAAAGCATTATTTCAGACAAATTTAAAGTTCCCACAAGGGGCTGATAATTTTGAATGGTTTTGATTACCTGGAGGAATGATATGCCAGTTTTTGAGATCCCAGTGTGACTTTATTTTCTGGACAACTCAGTTATTCTCTCATCCTCTGACCTTATTATGATATTGTTTTTCCTTTCTCTTCACTACACTGCTCTATGAGAAAGCTCTGTATAAATTTGATTCAAATCTCGTTCACATACAATATCTGCAACATAGCAACTTCACAACGCATGAAGGGATCAATTTCTTTTCCCTTATACCTTAGTTCTTATTTTGGTACAACATTATCCATGTGTTATTAATTTCCCAAAAGTGAACTTACACAAGAAACCCAAAAGAACAATAAAACCCAATCCCACAAATCCCAAACTAAAATCCATTTTATCCACATCAACTACAGGATAATTTTTTTTTCCTGTGTTGGCTTCTCTTTTTTCTCATAATGTATCAATTTAAATGCAGATGGCCAAGGAGAAAGAGTATTCCTTCCACTGTGTACATCCACAGTGATGACAAGATGATCCAGACATTGTAGAGTACGTCTGTCTTTTGGTCAGGAAGCTTTGAGTGGTTTCAGATTGATTATCTGTTCCTTTCCATAACTTTTTAATGTTAAAATCAGTGGAAACATTTCATAAGTCTGAAATAATTATAGATGATAATATGTCTGCAAGTAGATAGTTGCTAACTTAAAGACGTCCATAGCATGGATAGGTTAGATTTGAATATACTACTATTATTGTATTAGGGGAAAAAAATTGAGTTTATTGGGCTGTCTTGATTTTGATTACAAGACAATGGAGGTTATGATGTCTCCTCCTTATTTGCATATTAGAATCTCTGATAGCATGTGATGATTCAGCCAACACTAAATTAAGACTGTTCATAAACAAGGAGGAATTAAAACATAAAAAATTACTGAGATGTGCCAGAGCTTCCATGCAGCTGTATTCTGGAGCTAAGCATTAAGTTAGTAACAGATAGCTTCCTATTTCTGTTTGCACTGGAAGGTGCTGGTTCATTGTGAACTCTATAAAAAAGGCACTCAGACTCTGTAATGCAATTTATTAGGGCTAATACATTAAGAAGAGAATAGCACAGATAGTCTTATGCCTGTTTAGATGCTGGGAGTCCCCAGCAGTATCGCATTGAACAGGACTTGACCCACATGCAACATGCCATGAAGACCCCATCCACAGCAGAGACTCTCCCCTGTCAGTGTTTCAAGCTATTACAGGGTCCTCCGACAAGAAAACAACTCCATTAATAATCTCTACAGTGTCCTGGGTTCAGCAGTAGCAGTCATTTTTTCTCCTTCTTAGTAGCTGGTGCAGTGCTGTATTTCTAACTTCCAGTCTGGGAACAGTACTGATAATATCGACGTTTGTAGCTACTGCTTAGAATGTTTACACTGACCAAGGACTTTCTGAGCCTCATGCTCTGCCCTGGGAGAAGGAGAAGCCAGGAGGAAGCAGAGGCAGGACACCTGACCCAAACTAGCCAAAGAGGTACTCCATACCATAGCACGTCATGTCCAGGATGTAAACTGGGAGATACCCGGAAGGGCTAGCTCTCTCTGCTCGATCGGGGAGTGGTGATTGTATTCTCTTCCCTTGTTATTTCCCTTATCATTATTATTGGTGGTAGTAGCAGCAGTTTGTGTTATATCTCAGTTACTGGACTGTTCTTATCTCAACCCGTGGGAGTTACATTCTTTCGATTCTCTTCCCCATCCCTCCGGGAGTGGGGAGGACAGGTTGTGGGGGAGGAATGAGCAGGCTACATGCTTTTCTAATTTATGACTAAGCTTAAATCATGACATACAGTAAAATAGAAATGATGTTCTCACAATTTCTTGCTGCCTCGCTAGCTAAAGGCTAGGCAATGTGGGTGGTGTGACTGCTGGTACCAAGTGGCAGCTGCAGGCAGCTTCCCTGGAGTAGGGAGCGATGACCCTGTGGCTGTGAGACCTATGCAGCACAACCTGTGTGGCACAGCACCAAGTGGGCCTGGGCCTGCATGGGTGAGTTGTTACATGGATCACTATTTCCTCAGTGTACAGTAGTCTTCTGGCCCTGATCTCTGCAAGTATCCACATTTTTTTTAACACCTTACAATGCAGCTATCTCTTACTATGTAATATCATAAATGGTTCTCTTATGTATAGACTTCCTGCAGAAAAACATGGTTCTAGAAAATAGCACTTCGTATATGATTAGTATCCTATTGCCACACATTCACTTAAAACATAATTGTGCTGCCACTGTTCAGCCTGGACAGTGCTTTTCTCTGCAAACATCTTACTCATTACATTCCTTTTTCACTGCATGCAGCACAGCCTCTCAAGAGTTTTTCCAGAACATTTGAACCTGCAGCCCTTTTTCATTCCTTGGGTGTAATCATGCATGTTATGATGAACAGAGTGGGATGGATATACTAAGAACAGAGGGAAAGAGATACACAGAGATTTCTCCAGAAAACCAAAAGCCAGGTATATTTTTTGGTGATCCAGACACAGATGTAAGCAAACCTAATTACAGGACTCTATTATTGTACAGCTAAGAGGCCAATACTTGAAGAATTCCAAGACAGTCTTGACAAGACAGCCTTCTCCATAACCTCGTCTTCATGGTTTTACCACTAGAAGAGGGAACTTAGCCTTCATAAGTAAGATCTGATAAGTAAGATGGACAAGTGACAGTATTGGACTTACTGTGAATACATTAGCATTTTCAGCAGGTCTCTCATATGTCAGGAAGAAGACAACAACTACCTCAAGGCAGTGACAGCCTAAATTAGACAATGCAGCTGAAAAATTTAATGTCTCAGGCAAACCAAGGGAGTTCAAAACTCAGCAATGAGGACAAGTTATCTTACTTGGTTGGTAGGCTTCATGGAACAAATAAGTTTATGTATGGGCTGCCTCCTCTAATTCTGAATTCTCAGAGTTTATGAATGATGGTTTATCTGCTAACAGCCTGCAGGGATTTGGTAAAATAGCTACAGCATAAAACTGAAAAATAATTGAAATAAATAAAGTACTACCTGGCACTACCCTTGTTTATTCTATGCATCTGATATTAACATTCTGATGTCTTATGCTCGTAATACATAATAAGAAATGAAAATGTCATAAAATCAATACCTTGTAACAGCAGAGGGAAATGTCACAAATTATCCCATTCTCATTATAGTTTTCAGACAGTAATTTCAGAAGCCTCCAAGGGATTAGGAAAGCTGAGTATATTTTGCTCTACCCTCAGATGTCAGTTTTATTGTACATGATCTAGGCAGTGAAGGTTCTCTGCTCAGGAAAAAGTTAGAAATCAGTTGTGTTGCTGATGAGATTCTTTTGCAAGACTGTTAGCTGCCTGTGTAAGTGTGAAACTACCAAATTCCGTGACCCTGCTTGAATTACTCTGAAATAGAAAATTACACTCTATCCTCTTAATGTGGTACAGAAACATGTTCTATGCACATGCAGAATGGAGAGTTGTGCTGCTAATAAGCAAAATTTGCACATTCTGAAGATATGAATGAATTATATACAGCAGATCTCATTATTCTTAGATGTTTTATGAGGAGTGCAGGTTTTTGGTTCATGGTTTTTTTAAACTAGGGATTAGAGTCTGCCTGACCCTGCCTATATAAGAATGAGCCTGGAAGAACTGGACTGTCATAATTCCAGTGATGGCATTTGCAACTCTAGTACCACTGCTGTGGTAGTGAATGCTCCAGCTGGATTAAAGTGAAGCTCAGAATTGTAGTGTCATCTGTGAATGCATTTTACCAAGGTGATTCACTTGCTGTTTTACTACTGATCCTAATCCTCTGATCAATCATGCTGCATACATGTTAGCTTGTATTCAAACTGCTTTGGAGACAATCAGGCTCAAAATACAGCGAATTACAGAGTCTGTTGTCACAGACAACATGGAAGGCCAAGCCCACCTGCATCACATGGCCTGACAACAAGGACTTACTTCTTGTAGTGCATAATAAAAAAAGATGCAGCCACTCATTTCACATGAGCCAGAATCCCAGGATATTTTATACCATATTAAGAAATCTTAAGAAAGTCATTCTGTGGGAGTCAAATAGATGCTGTGGGACACTACACACATCAATGATTCTTTAACCCAGAAAGGTGAGTTATACCAATTGAAACCAAACAAATCAAAATACAGAAAAACCCACTATAAACAACAATGACAACAAAGAAAAAACAGGCTGCAGGGATAGTTTTAATTATGTCTATACATAAAATATAAACTCGTTGCAGTGGTCTAGAAAAGGGTAATTCTTTTTGGCCAAACCTCAAGAAGTAAGAATGAGTGAAATCTGAGCTTTCATTGTGAAATATCCCCAGCTTTGATCCAGAATGCAAAGCAGATACTCTTGCCAAATATTATGCCATGCTTCTTCATCAAAATACAAACTACTGTGAAATCACAGAATCACAGAATAGTTATGGCTGGAAATAGATAGAGCTAAAAGAATATAACTCATACAAATATGAAAAGGCTGTGATATTTAATAGCATCTCTTTCCCAACAAAATTTTATACGGAAAATTTAGTACTTATTAGACTGTAGGACTTTGAAAGTTCAGATGGCCTCATAGTGTTAAAATAATTTGGATGGGATCAAAGGTTCTCTGTAAGGGAAAGTCTCAATGGGTTACTACGGAGATAATTCACAGTTTACACCTGAGACCTGCAAATGCCTCTGAAGCTCAATCCGATATATTATTTCTTTGAAAAGTCCACTTTTCAAATAAAGTATATATTAATAAAATATACATTAGATTATATATGTTTTTTAATAATGATAAAGTACACTGGAAGCTGGAGCCAAATTCAATACCAAGTCCTCACTGTACATTAATATGGTCACACTCCATTTGTTACAGAGACGGTGTCTAAACTGTCAGGACAACAGCATATCTCACACCTGAGGGCCACCTTTGCATGTCAGGCATACTCTTTGTTAGGGTAAAACCCCAAGTGTAATATTCCTCTGCCCTATCAACTGCTTATGGAAAGGAAGAAACATTAGGTAACCTCCAACTAGTGAATAATCAGAGCATACCTGGCTACATTTCTGCTCAAAAGTTTAATTTTAAAAAGAGAAGCAAAGAACAAGTAACAAATTAATATTCTGCTGTATTTAATATGCTGTTTTGTTAGCACAGAATACTGAAGAGCCAAATTCTAATCTCAGTCCACCCATTCAGAAGCACTTGCATGAAAAGATTAACATAGCCAATATCCTAGACCTTGCCTGCAAGAATAAAGACTCTCTCAGTGTGCTGAAAGAGGCAACACCCACCCTCTGTCCATACAAATAAAAAAATAGGATTTTTTCATCAGACAAATATATTCATCAGTCATTTCTGACATTATGCACTTGGAATGCATGAATGAGAAACATACTAACTAAGCACAGGTAACTGAAATAGTAGAATGGCTCACAAGATAAGTATCAGAGGAAAATGACAACCGTTATCATTAATTTCAGTACTTATATTTTTTTTATTAAAAATGGTATCTTATTTACAAACAAAAGTAACTCATCAGCTGAGGAAAAAACTCAACTTGGGTTTTATTTACTCTAGAGGAAACATTGAGGAAAAGCTCCTTTCCTTGAAAGTCTGCATTTTTCTTTTGTTATCGGTTCCAGATCAATCCCCTTTGTTTTTATTTCCCCATGAGTTGTGCTCAGGCACGTGTGCTTGCAAGGATTTATGTTCACTATATATTTAAAAAAAAAAAGTCAGAAAATGCACTTTAATAGAGGACACCTATCTTTTTCTCTGGGAGATGATTCTGTAAGTTACTGAAATCAGTCCAGGAGGGTACCCCACCTTAAGTACTGTCCAAGGCTGTTTGTGGAGATACTTCCTAGTATGTATTTCATCAATTCAAACTTTATGAGTAGTGAAAGGTCATTTTGCACAAAGGAGACGAGGATACAAAGAATCATCTCTCTGTTAGGGAGATCCCCCTCACATGCAGGTGAGTGAAATACAGGCCATAGTACAATGTTTCCACGGGCTTTAATTTCGCACCATGTGCTTGCTCACCACTTAATGCTGCTTGAGAAGCCAGCCTGGTTGATGTGATTAGAAGGCTATGGCACATAACAGAGTTGGCCTGCATTACAAGGACATTTATACAACATATTCCTTCCAAATGTGACAGAAGTACCTCAGGGCAACTGCTGCATCCTTCAGGAAAGCTGGATTTTTAAAAAAAATATATTTATTTTTTCCTTTAATCTCAGGTTTTGGGTTGGTTGGTGACTTTTTCCCTCAGGCACTTGGCAGCACATCGACTCCAGAAATTGGACCATTTCCATGACCTTTAGATTCTAAACTAAGTAAAGTTATGGATTTCCTGGTTTCCTCATTCCTCCGTATTAGTTTCTTTCACTTCTTCTGATTGTATTAGTGCCATTAGAGTTTTTCTTTCACACTGTAACCCCAGGATTTATCAAATTAAATGCTGTTTAGAGGGTTTGAGATTTGAGTTATGAATCCTTTTACTGATGTCCTGAAAGTATTCCAGCTGAATGCTGAGTCATTAATCCTTACCAATTATTAAAATCCTAAGGATGTCAAGCAGTTAATGAACAAAAATGTACAGCACAACATTTGGCTAAATAGATGCACGCTGGAATAGCAAGGTAAACATGAGCTCCTCATAGTGGAAAGACTTGATGGCTCAATCATACCCCCAAAGTGACTTTGAATATGCTTATAGCACTGTTTTCTTTGAGCTTGCTTTTGAATATGACTTCTGCTACAAATTAAAAACACATAATTAGTATATGTGTGATTTCAACATGCCTAACACCTGTAGAATATGGATGGACTGGATCTGCAGTTACGTAAATGCTGTGCAATGACCTTGAATTTCTGCTAGAAGAAGAAATCTTTAATTTCACTGACTCATTAAACTAAACTCATTTTTTAACAAAAATAATCATGTGTGAATCACTAGATATTCTTGAATTTTAGGAGACTAAGAAGATTTGCAAATAATCAGAGTTCAGAGCTGTTCTTTCGAACTAGAACATTTTCAACATTTCATTTAAGCTACATTTACAATCCAGTTGAACATAGTTTTGAAACAGCAGGCAAAACCAGGTAAAGATATGAGTGATGCTGAGAGTTGCGTATTTGCCAAAAGATATGTGGCAATTTTAGTTATTTACTTTCAAAGTAAAAGTCCATAGATTAAGAATATATTAAAATGACTAAGGTAAATCCACAGGAAAAGCTTAGGTGATTGCGGAACTAATTGTGATTGCTTTTTACTTTTATGCTGACCATGTATCCACATTGTGTCCTGCATTAAATGCAGTATAAGTTTTAGAGTTGTTGAATATGATTCAGTGATTCAAGATAGAAAGGAGATGAACAAGAGAATCTGCTGCAAGAGATAAACAAAATCTCAGTAGGAAGAAAATCCAGATGAATAGGGGCACCATCTGTTCTCCTACAGTTGTTCTTAGATTCATCACTGAACTAATTATTGCTACTAAAGTACAGATGCACCAATTACACCATGCAGACCATGGAGAAATGGGTAACCTTTGATCTAAACCAGAATGTTTCTCTGTGCTCAATTCCTCCTTTTTCCAGTTTACCAGTCTTTCTCTGAATCTTCTAGAAACACAAAAATAAGACATGCCATATTTCAGAATGCTCTAACATTATTTATGAATTCCTGTCAACCAAAGTGAATTTATGATTTTTGATTAACCAGAGTGAATTTAGGGATTTAAATGTAGCCTGGTAAAACTCAGGCTACAATCTAATGAAGTTATAAACATCAGGTAAATCTGAGCTAAAAAGAAACTGAAGTTTCACTGAGAAATAATCATTTTTTTACATGAAGTTGTATAGATAAATAGACTTCAGAGTTGCCTTCAGCCCTTACTACCCACCTAAATTATTCCTTCTTTTGCACTACTTCACATTGTAAGCAACTATAACATACCAACTCCTAGGATCACATCCATCAGAAAGCAGCCTGGGAGTGTCAGAAGTCTATGTTATGAGTTCTATCTTTTAATCTTCCTCTTTTTTTCCACCAAAAGATGACTTAAGTGGTGATCTGTGACCAACAAAATTTCCTGAAAGCCAGCCACAGTGCTCTTTTAAAGGAATACCAAATAGGAAACCTCTCTGATGTTAAATTTTGTATAACTACTGATATCTTCAGGAAAACCTAAGTCCAGATTGTACAAGTATCCCTAATCAGAATGATTTCTGATCACAATCTGGCTCCAAACTTTATTTTTTGGAACTTTTTCTGCTCTTATTCTAAGACATTTCATTGTATGCCTCATGAGAAATAACAGCAAGATCTATATGTCACTGCTCAAAGAAAAATTCTTGAAGACCTTTTTGTAAGACAGTGCCTTACTAACACCGACATCTGTGCTAATCAGTGCTGAACTTTAGAAGAACTGATTTGTTTTGTTTAATACAAACCCGTGCGGTTTGGGAAGGTGCAGCTTTTAAAGATTTAGTTTTCACACCCTTTGTTTCTTTGAAGTCATCTGTAAGACTGCCCATTGATCTCTTGCTTTTCGTTATCATCACCCAGAGTGCATTGCAAGTGATACCGCTGACTGATTTCTGCATAAAACAAAACTGCAGTGAACTTGAATATGAAAAAGGGAATAGGTGATAAAGAGAATATTATGTTGCATTAGATGGCAAGAAGATATGGCAACTTCAAAGATTAAACCAAGATCATTATGTGAGCTTCTTTTGTTGAATAAATGATGTTTAGAAGAACAGAAACGGGAAGCAGAGTATACAAGTAAGCGCTATAAAAATAAATACAGTAATTTGTTACCAAAAAAACCCTTATACAAATCTGTATGTTCTTTATTTCTTTAAACACTTAAACTGTGTAAGTGTGATATTTTGAAAAAATAAATTGCATCTTCTATAAACTGAAGTGCTATGTGCAGATTCCTGGTCTTGGCCACAGTTTCTTTCATCTGCCTTTATCCTCAGCCAACATCATCTTCGCCTTTTTTTTACTCCTGACACTATAAGCTTCAGCTAAGCCGACTGGTCATACCGCTGCTTGGATTTTTAATTTCATTTTTGAAATTTGGTGAAAACTGCTTACAGATGTTTTCAAAACAACATACAATTTTAGCTTGATTTATTGACAGTTTCCATTCTTTGTGTTAGAAAGATTCTGGCCCAGTGAGTAACAAAGGCAAAATTAGAGTATTTATACATAAAGCTGGAGGAGGCATGTGACAGCCCCATAGCAGAAGACACCTGATGAGGCACCAGACTTCAAGAGATACAATATTTGCAGCACATAATGAACAAGTATTTTTGTAAATTAACTTAAAGCATTATGTGGGATGCATGGAGTTAGAAATAATATTTAGTGTTCTATTTTAAAGGCCTGCTTATATTCTGGAAGACTTGTAAGAGTGTGGCCTTAATATCCAGCCTTCTCAATAGTATTTAAACACAGAGCATTAGGTTATGAAACACATTCAGAAGCTGGAAAAGAATTCCTGGCAATGCAACCAGCAGTCAGAAGAAAATACACCACTCTGTCCATTAAAGGATCATGTTAGATATAGAGCAGAACACATATGAGTGATGATGATCCAGTCTGTTTTCCAAAGACAATATAATTCAAAATGCCTAATATATTCTAAAGAATTTTTCTTAAAGTTTGATCCAACTCTGATCAAATGGAAATGGCTTCTTGGAATTCTTGGGAGCCTTCGAACACAATAATTATTTTACTAGATGTTTTGATATATTTCTTCCATTTAGAATTAAACCAGTGTTGCCTGAAGTCAAGAACACTTACTAGGCAATCGCTTGACAATTACAAAGTATGCTACTATTACTTATTTTGTCTTCCTGCTACCTAGAAAGACAGAACAAACAAAAATATGCTGTAACTGACTAACTACTGAAGTCACCGCTTCCAATTAATTTTGAACACTGCTGTTTCCTGTTTATAAATTCTTAAAAAAAAATTGGGATGATCCGATGACAGTGGCAAGCTTGGAACTGATGTGGATGACAGATGAGGAGAAAGAAATGGAGAACCCCTTTCTTACCCAACAAAGACAAGCTCTGACTGTGCTGATAGCACTTGTAATGGCACAGAGCTGCTTCACCCACAGTCATTAACTTGAGGCACACACTGATGACATGTTCCAGTTCTAGAGTTAATTCAGCCAGTGGAGCTTTGTGATTCCTGTACTTCATGTAGTAATAATAACCAAAAGCTTTGACCTCTACAGAGACGCTGAAATCTCTCTGAACTGGAACAAAGCAGCTGCCATGAAATCTGAGAGCAGTTCAAAACAGAAATAAGAAAAAAATAGTACCTGTGATTGTGGACAGATAAATCCTAAATTCTGCTCAACATGTCAGAAAAAGAGGAAAAAAAACCCATAAAGGATAAGATTTATTCATTGCTGGAACAATTTATTCATTATAGCTCCAAGCTGATAGTGCAACCTGTGTGAATTATAATAATTCTTTAGAACTGACAACAGGGACGTGCAAACAAAAAATATTGGAAATTTGTAAAAGAGTAGCTTGTTTTAAGAAAATATTCCCATTTTTCATATCTATTAAGGTTGTACCCAGTGAATTCAGATGCAAATATGAACACTACAAAAATAGTCTACAAAGCCAAAGTTCAGGTCAAAGATTGAGCATGAGGAAGGTCAGCATATCTACATGGTTCTTCTAACAAAGCTTATTAACTAACAATAAGCCTAACTAAACAAGTATGCATATAGCATACGCACACTGCTGTACTTACAAACATAACTGTAAAAACCAGAAACATTAAATAATAGATGAAAACTCCACCTGGGCACTGAAATGTTTGATCTTCAGTTAGGTTAAAAGAAATCTTGTGGTACGCATTAATTTCTAAAAGAAAATATAAAATTAGTGTTCAAAAGTCCAACAGTAATCAGGACTCCAAGATACTAAAGATGAAGTTGTACAGGCTACAGTATGGAGAAAGGGAAGGTAGAAACACAATTCACTTACCCATACTGACAACAACAACAACAAGAAGCTTGTGGGTTTTTTTTCCCGCTGAGCCTTCTATGAGCTAGAAAGATAACTCTCTCCCCAATTAATTCTGTCCTATTACATTTCTTCCCCTGACAGAAGGTCCTGAGCTATCATTCCAGCTGATCGACTGCTTGATGTTATGCATCAGAACTTGTAGCAGCCATTAGCATTATGGAGGCCCTCAGATAACTTTGGTCAGTTAGTGTAAAACATGACCAAATTTTAATTACTGCATTTAGCCTGCCTAAAACATACAAAGCTCTGAAAAAAAGAGATTGCACTTTACTAGTATTATTGATGTGCTGTTCTATGAGTTTTGATGGCTAATGCAGTAATTTTAAAACCAGCCTGAATTCTTGTACACAATGCTACATCATTTTACATGTCCCAGCTTTGCCTCCTTGGAAAATGCATTCACCCAACATACAGACCTAAAAATGTGTCCTCAATCACTTGAGAATTATTTTTAAAAGCATTTTGAAAAGGAGCTTATAACATACCAGATCTCATATTAGAACAAAACCAAACTAAACCCCAGAAGTACAACAAAAATCAAAATAGGTATATAGAAGCCTGTAGACAGATAAGACTCAACAACGCAAAGCTTCATCTAAAGAAGTATAAGTTTACCCTGACAGTCTAGTCTCCTCCTTCTCCTGGGAAGAAGGAATTAATGGGAGAAATATCTCCCATTATTTTTCCTAATTTTCTACTATTTTAGAAACTGTCTTCCCCAGTCTTGTCAGAAAAATAACTCAAATATCATAGCTGTATTTCTATGCTAGTACATTGTTGCCTAGTTATATTTGGTACCTATCCATACGTCAGCTTGTGGTTTACCATTATTAAAAATGTAATAAAACTTGTAAATAACTTTTTAATTAGGAGAATGGATTGTTGTTAAAATTGGATATAACATTTCATTGTATCTGACAGTAAATATCTCTAAAATTTAGCACCATTGTGCACTGAGGTCGGCAACTGGAGAAAGAGGAGCACCTCTTCTCACCTCTGCACTAATTATCTTCTGTTTAATGCCATCTCATCTCTCAGAGAGTTTTTAATTGTCTCATAATTTATTTGGAGACAAGTACAGATAATTAATAGTATAATTTTCGCCTGATTTCTTTTCCATTTTTGCTAAAATTTCATGGAAAACACAAACAAAAGCATATGTTATTTGAAGCCAGGCAATTTCTGTCAGGTAGTAATAACCTGAGTAACTGTCCCAAATTGTTCAGAACTTAACAACTGCTGGACATGGCTGAATCTAACTGCAGGTGAAGAGGACAGACTAAACGTAAACCACTGACAAAATGCAACAGACTGTATAGCAGAAGGATTTTTCTTTCTCTGCTGCAGGGCAAGCTGTGTGATTTTTTTCTTGAATTGAGGGAAACAGTAGAAGATGAAGCAGCTGGGACAATTCTGTACGCTTGCGTACTCCTAAATACCACCCACTACAGCAAGCCAGGTTCACTCTGGCTTGCTACCCTTGAACAATACACATATCAAACATAATACTGAAAAATCCACAGTATGTAACATAAGCAACAGAACTACATTTGAAACGTTTATCTACATATATTGAACAAAGATTTAACAAAGTTGAAACAGACAGATGGTTTACAAAGAAAATTTCTTTCTGTTTGTGGAATATTCACAGAAATCATGAAAATTTTAAAATAGTTCATCCTTACACAAAAGTATTCAACAAAAGTACATTAGGCTTATTCTGCTTTGCGGGCATGACCGAGTAGAAAACGTAGGCTGTAGAACCACGCTGAATTCCTTACTCCTCCCCAGACTCCCCATGCGGTAAAAAAAAACCATAAAGGAACTTAAAGCATTTGAAGCGTGGCTTAGTTTGCCTTCAGCTATTTTAGTTGTAATCCTTAAAATCATGCTCAGCAGTACATTAGCTCTCTAGATACCTTAAGTTTGTAAGACGTTTTACTAGGAAACTCAAGTTCTGCTCCCGCAGATACCTAAAAATATCTCAGTTTGGTAAGCACTTAGCTGCTTAGTTTATGCCAAATTGTGTCAAGATACAGTCAGCTTGCCACTGCTGTCCCATATCCAGTGAAGGGCCAAATGGCAGCATGTGCACTACTGTTATAGTTTTGGGGTCTGACTTTGCCGAAAACAGTGACTGTCTTGCAGTTCAGTTGGAGTTTGAACTGCATCTCAGTTCTCACTTCTGCTGGGAGAAGTCAAACTTGCATCTTTCAATTGAAACATGAACGTGTAAAAGGTTTGCTCATTACACCTGCTTTCACACACACACTCTCCTCCCGAGGTGAAAAATACTTCTGCTTTCAAAGAAAAGCAAGCAAAATGTTGCTGCCATAAATAATGTGTATAGCATTTGCAGAGATGATAAAGGTAGCTGACAGCTGTTCTTGTCTCAAACTGAACAGGGAAGCAGAAAGGGAATAGACTGTGCTAAGATGTAGTCCAAGATGCTGTTACACACATAACTTTGAAAACATTGAATAAGTTCAAGCACAAACTCATAGCATCCTGCACATGTTTCAAGAGAACGTTAAGGGGATAAATTTGGTGTGCAGGCAGAAATTGGAAACACATCCTGATGAGAAACCCATGAGACTACTGAAATACAGAATTCCATTAACTGTGGTAGACTGTTAGGTCTTGCCCTTGAAAATTCATAGCAGAGTCACTGGTTCATAAAAAAAAAATGACTCTACATCTAGTTGCTAAGAGCAAACATTAGGTAAACTGAGTTTCTATGCTTTTCAAAAGCCAAAGAAAAGAAAATCACTTCTCAAACAATTCAACACTAAAAATATTCTCCTGTTCCCTCAAGTTACAAACCAACCAAAACCAAACTCTATGACTTCTTTAACACAGCTCTCAATTCTGGTATTTGCCTCCAGAAAACAGCAGATAAGATGCGTGTATGATTTTCAGAAGCTGACTCCTGTTATCATTTTTGTAAGGTCACATGCTGAACATAAGAAACTGAAATCCCTGTGGAGGAAAAGTTCTGCTGCAAATGTTCTGATTCCTATGTACGTATCGTGGTCGGGTTTTTTCTGTTTGGTTAGTTGGTTGGGGTTTTTGTTTCTGATTGCACTTGACTTTCTCCTAATACTTTATTCCTGAAATATAATGTTTTCTTAATTTTTTAATCGATTGGTATTATATTAACTATACCAAAATATGTTTCATCTGATGTTCAGATTAAAGTAGAGAAAAGCATAATGCTCTGATACAAAATGTCTTAATATCTGAAATCTGATGAGATTTGGAGTTATAATTTTCTCCAAAGTTCATTGAAAGCCAAGGAATATGATAGTAATTTCTGATTTAGTATTACTGCTTCACCATTTTTTTTCCTTCACTACTTCAAAAAATATTCTCTGCTGTGACAGGACTTTATTTATCTCCAAAATGGGTTTGCTAGATGTATTCTGCAAAATTATTGTCATTATCAAATCTACTCACTGGTTATAATTGAGTATCATTCACTTACAAACAAGGAAGAACCATGGATCATCCCCAGAATAGTAATGGCTGTTTGGATATTTTTCTTAGTCATATTTCAGTCACATTTTTTGAACTAACAAAGATAAACTCATGACTCTGACGTATTTGAACATGTATTAGTTACTGAAGACATAAGAACACACAGTTTGTAAAGCGAAACACATTAGATAAATAAACATCAATCATTTAACACCTTTCTCTTTCAATGGAGTGCTTGCTTTTCTTTTTACTTCTTTAAATGTAAAATAATGTCTTTATAGAATGGGATATAATCTTTTCATCTCGAGAACAGGCCTGGAGAGTGATAAGCCTCTTTCCCAACACTGAAAAAGACTGTAGGCAACTGAACAAATCTTATATGTCTTTCAAACAGTAATGAAAAATAACTAAACCCTAATTAAATGTCAATTTCTTGCCCATCTCCATAGTTCTGTACAAGGAGTTTGAACAAACAAAAAGGCTATTTATAATGGATGATATCAATTATGATCAATACTCATGTAAAATTTAGCATCTGATTTAAAACCATTTGATACAATGCAAAAAAGTTAAATAATACATGAAGTTCTTCCTCCACGAGTGTTGCTTCACACTATTTAATATGTAAAGGGTATTCATTTGAAACATAACCCACACCTATTGCAAAATATTTTAGTATTAAAGAGTCTAGGTAAAGTTAGAAACCAGCCACCCCAGAAGCGGAATTAAAAGGCAAAACTAGAATCTCACACCATAGTGCCTTCCGAAAGAAAAATTGTTTATGCTCTTCCTCAGTAAACCTTTGACAGGAGTGGTTTTAAATATACAGCATGGGGACAGGCAGTACTGAGCACACTGAGCATGTAAAAATGCAGGTTCTGAAATTATTAATGAGCTGCAGGACTCAGTCTTTTTTGAATTAATTATAATTAATCAAATTTGCCTGACTCCAGTGAAAGGCAACCAATAGCTCCATGAGCATAGTTGTTTTTCACATTGAGGTGCTGCTTATTGCATTTGCTAGTCCTTTAGGATATTCATCTTACCCAGCCTTTGTCAACTATTTGATGCCTATTTTTAGGTGTTTGTAAGTCTTTTGTGTAGTCACTGATGAGACATACACAGCTGCAGAAGCTACTTTTTCTCTCTGCATTAGATTTTTAAATTCAGGTCCTTTGGGATGATGTTCTTCATATGTCTGCATTAGATATTGAGAGGGAGCTCAGACAACTGTCTCAACCTACAGTTCAGATGGTGTGTATTAGGTGAGATTGAGATTAACTCCTAGAAAGTGCTGGACATCTGCTGAGGAACTGACTGGATTTGCGGAGCTATTCTGAACACAAGCATTTGTGACACTTGAAATTCAATGCAGAAACTGCATTCTGTATTAATCACACCATATTCAAACGATGTTAATTGTATAATGCCAGTCTTTCTTTTTTCCCCCCACTTTTCACAGTCCTTTATAAATATCAATCATTTGACATACATAGAAAGGAAAACTAATACAAATGGGACAATTAATAACGTACCCAGTCTTAAATTAGACGCTACATTTCAGGTAGCTACTCAAGCAGTCACAGAGATTGTGTGTCAGAAAATATATCCTGTAAGTGGTTTTTGGGTTAGACAGAATAAGTCCATTTTATCCTTTCAATATAATACTATTTCTTCCAATAATGATAGCTGTGGCAATTTTTACCTTCCATTCTGTTATTGAAGGAGGATTAAGATATTTCTAATGTCATAAAAGTACTCTTTGGGAAAGAGTGATGGTTATTAAAAAAGTGCTCTAAAATTAGATGATTCAAAGGTGTCTGTTAGGCATGAATCCTGACAAGTTTAGCAGGTAATGACTGGGGGACACAGAGCTACTGCTGGTCTAGACATCTCTTCAAATGGAAGCAATTTTCTTTGAGGACAGAAAAAAAAAATAATCTTGGAACAAAAATACCAAAGACTCTTGACCTTCAGCTCCTTGTCAAGTTTGGTTGATTGGATGAATATAGTCTAGGCAAGGTTTAACAGTATCTTACAATCCACCTTATTTACCATAGGGAACACAGTGAAGAGTGGTTACTTCACCAGTTTACCAAGTTTTGCAGTTGTAATCAAAGACAGCTGTTTGCTTTTCTTTTTGGAAATGGAGTGGGTTATGTCCAAGGACTATTATCTACCACTTACAAATCTGCTTTATAAAATAAGGAGATCAGATTTCAAATTATATCATATAGGAAGAAAGTACTGATGGGCTTTCCTCCATAGGTACCTTGGGACAAAGACAGAGTAAAAGTAACTTAGAGACATATTAATTCCTTTTCTTTCCAGATAGTTGATTCTACTCTAGAGCTCTGAAGCACAGTACAGCAGGTCCTATTCTTTTCTACATAAAAATGAAAAAATATATACGACCTCAGCAAACATAAATAGAGGGGTAGGCAAAAGCCAAGTTAGCAAAGAGAAGCTGTTTGTTGCATGTTTGTATTTGTTCAACATTATCTGTCCTGTAATAAAAGCCACACAAAAAAAAAAAAAAAGAAAAAAAAAAAACAACAAACAAAAACTAGAAAGAATATGCAGTTTGTGATATGTCAGGATAATTCTCCATCAATTCTTAGCAAATCCTCACTCACATAAAGTGAGTTATTCTTGCGTTTTGTCCTGAGTGTTTGCTAATACAAGGGATCCGAGAATTGCTCTTTCCCACTCTCTTCTTTCTCAGTTCACATTTCCTCAGACCCATTTTGCATTATTCAGCATTGCTCTTCATGCTCAGGAGAGCTGCCAATCTGCTTGCCATTAAGCCTCAAAAGCTAAAGTACACCCGAAGCAAAGAGTGACAAATCAGCAGTCTTTCTCTTCTCCAAGATATTTCAACTCATTTCCTTTGAGGTTGTTTGAATTTCTGTCCCACTGCTACTCAAGCACTGTATTTTCCTCATTTTTCCTTAGCTAATTGTTGGAGTTACTCCTAATAATAATTTTTAAACTATTAGATTTGTTTGCAACCACTGGAATGTGTGGCTCTACATCTCTGCTCTCCTGTTACCACCCACAAACAAGGCTAAAGTTTGTAAGAGTCCATGAGTTATTTATTGTACTGGCACATCTCCTGTGTGAACTGGAGAGCAAGAAGCCAAAATTCTATTTTTTTTTTATCAACTTCTAGTTCCAGGAGACTGAAATCCTTTCTTGCAGTCATTTTCTTCATTACAATGTTCTGGTGGCTTTGTTGGGGGTTTTGTGTGGTGGCTTTTATTTCTTTTTTTGAACAGTCTTTTTTTTTGTCCTAGCTCTTACCTACACTTTTAGAATACAGGGTGTGGGGCTTCTGTATTTATGATTCTGATTCACTGTCCGCATGCAAGTACATGTGTATGAAGTGCTTCCTATTTTCATGTTTGCAATCTGTTCCTTACAGATTTAGTATGTTAAAATGAAAGCTGTTCAGTCTTCCTGAAATTGGATATCATTACTATGACCTAAAAATCTAAGTTGCTTGATTGTTTCAAACGCTAAGTAAGCGCCATTTGTATGGCTGCAGTGAATGTTGAGGTAGGTCTGATGGCACCACTATCCAGTTTCATTAATGTAAATCATTGCTTGAAAAACCACTGAGAGATTTAATCGTGGGGAGGTGCACCAGGATATGCATCATGCAAAGGTGAGAACGGCAAGGTTGCTGTCAAGACATGCTGAAAAAATGTTATATAGAAAGTACCTCAGCTAAGTGCAGAATGTAAAGCTACTGCCTTTTCCAAGGTTCAAAAGCTAAACAAGAAAGAAGCATTCTTGTCATGTCCCCTTCCTAAGCTAAAAGTCAATAGCAGACAGACAGATGTGTGTGAACAGCTTAGCTTGGTGTGCTAAATAAAGAATCCTGCGGCCATTATCAGATGCTAGTTTGCTTTTCATAAACTCAATTTGATTGTATGAGCACATGAAGGAAGAGTTTCATGGTGACTCAAGGACTGCGGTTTGTGATACATGTTTAACTACTTCTGGTTGAGCCTTGAAGTTTCTAGTGAGGTGTGATTCTTTGGTCTCTGCCTTGGACAAGGACTCAGGACTGGGCCCTTCAATAATACTGGTATTAAGCAAATTATATCTGGAGCTGCTCTCTGTCCTGCCTCCAAACAGCACCAGTATCATTAACACAGTACCCCATAATGTAGTTTACATTTATAATAACTTGTTACCAGTTGCATCTTAAAAATCAAACCAAACCAAAACAAAAAAGCAGACAGCTGGTCATACAAAAGTTCAAAACACAGATAGAAATTTATGTTTCCTGAGTATAGAATAACAGAATATCCGCTGTCACAGTATAAATGTGTGCATAAAGATGTTTATATTTTGTATAGAGTAAGGCTTCATTCATTATTTCTCCACAAATTTTATTGATGATACAGTCTCTGACTAATGCATTTCCTAGCAATATTGCAGCATATTTGCATGCAGAAGAGTGTCTGTGTGTATATTTACACAAGGAAGATCTCAGCCTTTTTCGAATGCAGCATTCTAGTAAATGTCTAACATCATAGGGCTAAAGATTTTTGTGATATAAATGAATATGGATTCTTACTCAAGGCTTCTGGTGTGCACATGCCACACAGAGATTTGACTCTGCTTCTTACTAAGGATGAACTGCTTCTTGGGGTTTGCTAATTATCAGCTGCAGGATCTGACTGATCCAGTTCAGCAAACCCAAAATGCTCCAACCTCCACTGCATCAATTGTCAGTATAACTAATGTGTTCATCAGACAACTGCACATAAACATTTGAAGACATAAGTAATGCAAAACAGTGAAAAACTGCAGCACATTGCAAATGTGCTTCAGTTTTTGTCTAGGTTCATAGTCTAAAATGTTAACCTCACTCCCCAGAGGAAAAACACAGTTATCAGCCCAGCATGGATTCATTTCAATTCACTACAAGGAGCTAATAAACACTTAAGATACCAAAGCACTAGGTTCAGTGTAAGTTCTATGCAGCTGCAGTCTGAAATACTTTCAGCTTATATTCAAAATCTTCTCAACACTTCTATATCTGGTATTTGAGAAGATGTTTGTATTTACAAAGGAATGATACTACCAATGCTCAAGATATACTCAACACAAAATAATAATTTCCCAAGCTGCTGCTGGAAATATGACTGAGAGAACAAGTATGTTCGGGAAATCTATAGAAGCAAATTTTAAGAGAACTATTCAAGCAGCAAACTTCGTGACTAGAACTATATAGAGATAATCTTTACAAACTTTGCTTAGACCCCAATGAAATAGCAGGATACCAAGACAATTAGTGGCATGTAGGACTAGACTGCCAATAATTTGTTTCTTTAAAAGCACAAACATGTTTGTGTACTGATATACCGACATGGTGCTGATACATTGAAAACCATGAATCCCTGCTAACACTTGCTCACTTGCAAAATGTTAGAAATTATACACAGAAATTTGCAATGCTAATTCGGACTTTCAAAGCAGCAGAGAGATGATTCGGTAGGAATTTTTGCTCACAAAAACAAAGGGCCAAGGTTTACCCTCTCTCATCCTTCCTTTGCCAAATATTTGCTCTGTAAACACTTTATGGTAGTGATGGAATCAACATAAGACTGGAACTGTAACTAAAACATGATTACATAAACATGCCTTGAGACAAAAAAAATAAGCGTGCAAGACCCATTAGCAGTAGACCGTCAATACCTGTCATTTCACCCAATGAACTGATCCAAACCAACTAAACATATGGATGGGAGAGTCTGAGGGCAATTAAACACAGAATAATTTTGATGGCTTCCCAATTTCAGAAACACCTGTGCTGATTAGTGCAGAGCATTTTGAATATTCACAGAGGGCAAGAGACTGCTCTATAGCCCTCAGGGGCTCTCATTTCCACTTGTGTTGTGGAAATACACAGTGGTGTGTTAATCACGGAAGAAAAAATTAAATGCAATGGTGATGTGAAGGCAAATGAGGAAAGGAATTTGTTTTCATCTAGAAAATGGCTTGAGTAAGGAAGGAATTAGCCCCTCTTCTTTCCTTAGACTAAGCTGCCATGAAAGGTACTCTGGGAGAAAACCCCCAACTGGAGGGGGAAATCAAAAGAAACCCCCAAACCAATCCAGAAACCAAAGCAAGCCAGCCCAAACTAGTGAAGCCTTGCTTGAAAAGGTTAGAAAAAGCTATTATATTTAAGGCCAACATTTCATTCTCCCCTACAAACAGAAAATAACAAGCGTATCACAACCTCGCACACAGATAGAGGAGACATTCAGCTCTCTAGAATCTGACTGTGATTGGGCTAAATATTTATGTAAAATGAAATCTGCAGAAGCATCCAGGCTTTCCTTTATTTCACCAGACTCAAAACTTTTCCCATTTCTGACTAAAGTTCCTCCCCATGAGAAAATACAGGCAGTATTGACAATTTTGACAGAAACAAAGTTTGACAGATACAAAGCCCTGCCTTGGTTTTCCCTCTCTTCTCTTTTTCTCCATGCTAGCTTCTCTCCTTCTTAGTATTCATTTGATTTCCCCATTTGTTTTCTTAACCATAGCTCTCCAATACATATGGTTTCCTTTTATCCTTCCAGCCAGTTGTTCTTAAGTCAGTAGATGTCCTCAACATTTCTTCCTACCCACATGTCCCTGCAATTTGATGCAGACTCACAAGGCACATGGAATATGAAATTGGCTAATAAACATTCTTTGAACTTACGCTAAATAGAGAGGAAACACCTTGTATAAACAGTTGGTTTATGCAGTTATTTGATGAGTTTGATTTCAACTGTTTTGTCACACTGCAGTAATAAGAATTCCTGAAAAATCAATCATTTTGCTTTAACACAGTTGGAAAAGTGGGCTTGATGATTCCATCACATCTCCACGCATAATGCATGATGAACTGTACTCTCCATACTTAATATAGCATAACATCTTAAAGGAGTCCTAAAGTGTTTACTTAATTGTAGCTTCTTATTCATCACAGTAAATTCATTTGTAAATCCCCTTTCACGAAGCGGTATTTGTTAATCAGTAACAAATGAACATGGCAGCATCATATGTTAAATCTCCTTTAAAAAACAGAAGTGTGCTTTCAAAACTGTATTTGAGTTAGTAAGACGGAGGGGCGTAATGAATGAGTCAGAACATTTAATGTGTCATCAGAATTCCAAGCAAAACCCATTAGGAACTAAAATTCAACAGAAATGGTGAAAGCAAACTTGCACAGAAGGATGCTTTATAAGATGAGAACATCAACCACTTCAGCCTGACAGACTATGTGTTGTATACCCATTTACTTGTGGTTAGGGTTATGTCCCACAGTTTCATCAAAAAGTGCTTCCACAACCATTGTGCTTGAGAATTAGTTTTTGAAGTATGCCATTACTGATGTAAGAGTCTGGCAAACAATGGAAACTTTTACGTAATGCAAGAAATGTAAAGAGTAGTAATTAAATAAAGATACAGGCAATATATACTCTGAATGTTACCAGGACCTAGTCAAAGAAACAGCCTCTACATCAGGATTTCATAAATTACTTGCTTGTATAAAACAGCCTATTATCAATACCTTATGTCTGCTCAGGTGAAGCTAGCCAGGAACAGACAGCGGGTGCAGATCATGCAGTACTTGCCGAAGCAGCTATTACTACATGAGAGAAACCTTATTTGGATGTCTCAGAAACAGTAGCAAATGAAGAATAAGAAAATGCCTGTCAACTCAGCAGGAAGCTCAGCGCAACTCTCTGTAGAGGGTAAAATAGCATTCAGTGCCTGAGCAATGAAATTTCCTTCACAGCAGGCCAGAGCAAACTTCCATGGACAATCAGCACATCAGCAAAAGGCCTTTCAAGGACTCCTTGTGCTGTGGGACCATTTATAATATTTCTTTCTCTGCTCTCCTCTTGCAGGGAAGAGTTTCTGGCTAGAGGACAAGTTGAATGAAAGCAAGAAGCTTCAGAGAGCTCTGTTGCCTCCAAAATCTGTTCTGCTATGCATTTTCTTTGTTCTTTCATTCATCCTGCTCCCTTTCTCCCCTCAAGGGAAGAGCAACAAGCTGCAAGAACAGATGTTTCTAATTTCATTAGACACTTCATAGTGATACACAGAGCTTTACTTCCTAGTTAAGCAATGACAAGCCTCACTGTATCTCATAGGAGTAGCATGATTCTCAAGAGTGACTAATATATATGTATTTAATAGTCCAAAATTGAATTTCTTAGTTCCATAGGTAAGCATAGGTAGACTTGTACTTGGCAAAATCAGTGCCAAAGATTACTTAGTATGGATAGGTAGCTAAGTAACATCTGAGCATTTTTTTTTCTTTTAAAAGAAGCAAAATCTATACTTACTGTATGAAATGTCTATGAAACTGTCTTGTTTTCAAATGTCCTTCTCTAAACAAATCCCTAGAATTGCTTTTTTTAAAAAAAAGACTTTCTAAAATGGTGGAGTATAATATATGTTCAATCCTCAGATCCCATTTTTTCCCCGTTATTTATCTTCCTTCACCTGCTTCTTTATCTCTCCTGATCCCAATTAGTGGAATTTTCTGAAACTAGTTAATCTAGAAAAAGACACAAGCCAAAGCACACATCCTGACTTACTAAGGGCATCCAGCTGCACATTTTCTGGCTTAAAAAAAAAAAATTCCAAAAATGAACTTTCTGTTTGCCTCTAGGACTTAGTCTATCCTTTGCAGCGACAGGACTGCATAAACATAGTGTGATTCTGATCCTGCTTATTCAGCCCTGACAGAGAACAGTCATCCAGATTTCAAAATTCCTCTTAAACAGATACAGCTTGATGAAATCACAGCCTTAAAATCTGGGGAAATGCTAATGTTCTTATCAGAAATCAGGCTTTCTGCAGCAGGATATGCTTTTGTTAACTTTAAATGGGAGAAAGAGCTCATTGTCCAGATCACAAAATGTACCTGAAAAAGGAACAGTGAAAACTTACTTGCCTGTATTGGAACTGCAGGATGTATTTCCCTTGCCTGCATTCTCCCTAAGGGTTATATGGGTTTGAGCAGGTGTTTGTCGTTGGCTTGGAGAAACTCAGCTGACATGAGTGTTATTGTAGTGTTGTAAAACTAGAGTAATTGTAATCACTATGAGACTGTATGAGACTGCATGAGACTGCAGCCCAGAAATAGCAGTCTAATAATTTTTGTGATTACCGTTATAATTTCAAATTAGGAAGCATAAAAGTAATATTACACTGGCATATTCGCAACACAATAAAACTGCATGGAGCTGCTTTGAACACAGTCTCCTTTTTACAAAGATTGTAATGTGACAGATCTCCTGAAATGTCTAAAAGCATAGCAGTGGGTTTAAAAAGATGCACATACACAGAGGAAAATGTAATGTACACGAACTATAAGCAGTCCTTTAGGAATGCCTCTAGATATCATTTTAGCTATAAGGAATATGATCATAAAAAAAAAAAACAACAAACCACAATATAACAGAAATGCACAATCTGAAGATGCTGAGGGAAAGGAGAAGGGAGGTGAAGAGAACCCACTTACCACTTTTGCAAAGAATAGCATGACCAAAGTCAGGAACAAAAGATGGTGAGAAAGAATAATCAAACCACCTTCAATAATACTAATAAGATGTCTAATTGCTGGAGAAGCTGTAGGTTGTTAGAAGACTCACCTACATCAACAGGGGAAGTTTAGATTGGATATAAGGAAGAAGTTCTTTACTGTAAGGGTGGTGAGGCAGTGGAATGGGTTGCCCAGGGAAGTTGTGAATGCTCCATCCCTGGTGGTGTTCAAGGCCAGGTTGGACAGAGCCATGGGTGACATGGTTTAGTGTGAGATGTCCCTGCCCATGGCAGGGAGGTTGGAACTAGATGATCTTAAGGTCCTTCCCAGCCCTAACTACTCTATGATTCTATGATCTAAGGTTTGATTGTGATCTCTTGCTTTTCTTTTTTTTTTTTTTTTTTTTACTCTAAACTTGCCTAGTTCTAAGAATGACTTCTTGTGATAAAATGTATTTTTTACTTCTTAGATGATATATCTGAATGAAATAGATGAATAAAGATTTTCATGCTAAAAATAGAATAACAGATTTTTATCCTAAAAATAAAATTAACAGAAAATTTAAAAGCCTTGCCAACCACCTCCAAGTTGCTATAAGTAGGTATCTCACAGAAGCTGTATTGAGCTTTCTACTCTAAACTGAAATATTCAGTTTTAGGGTTGGTATTGTGAAGCATCAGATCTCAGGGTAAAATCTATTATGAGAGAAACAACCTGGATCCCTTCTGACAAGGAACAAACAGCACAGAGGCAGAAGATGGTGTCAACTGTCCCAAAGGCATGACAATCTTATTCACTGCATATGTCTTAATTTAAGTCTATAAAGAATTACAGGTTTTGAGTCATTTATCTGAACAGACAAGTTAATAAAAAACACAATAAAGAAAAAACAAAACAAAAAAGCCGTTCTGAAAAATCAGAAAAAAACCCCAAAATTTTATCTTGTTTTTATTACTTTTTGTATGTCACAGCAAAGCAATGTAGTACATCCTGTGGAAGAACAACAGCGTGAATAAAACATTCTGAATATGAGAAAAGGCCATTCAGCCTAAAGAGGATTAGCCTTCATAATACATATGCTCCCCTAGGATGGCATCTAATTGCTTCCTGAATGACTTTAACATTGGTTCCGACATCTTTGCCCACTGCACTGTTCAAACTATAACCAGAGTGAATGAGGCATGCTTTGTATCTTCTGAAATTGTTTTTCTTTAATGTTAATTCATGCCCTCATCCCTGTATGTTTCATTGTGCTTCATGGTAAAGGGTATTGATTTTACAGACTCTACTTCAGAATAAATGAACTTCAAATGTCTTTTTTAGGATCTTTTTATTTTCTACCCAGCTCTATTGAAAGTTCATATTGTCCTTACTTTTCCTTCTAAATTTCACCCGTTTACTTGAATAATTAAACAAACTGCTGTATTTTAGTCACACTGTGCCTTGACTCCCCTTCAGATCTCCATACGTGCTGCTGAAACAATAAAGCAGAACAATACCACTGTCTGAGATCATAATAAGGAATCAGGGATTATATTTAGTGTACTCTTGACTAAGCGCCCCTAGGATCGTAACACTGAAATGCAGTCAAGTCACAAGGTTTTAGCAGATATATTATTAGAAGGAAAAAAGCTTGTGTATTTCCCCATCTCTGTGGCATATATTACTTCTGTATGAGCACACATTTGTTCAGCTTCTTACTTACTTTATAATAACTAATTTGTAAAACTAAGTCTAAAATGGTCATAAAATTACACATGCACGTAAGGGAGATATATAAAATTACTTTCCCCTATCTGCTTCAGTTGGGAATTTCATGCCAACCTGCTGCTAGCCAATATCCTTCCTCAGATTGCATTTGCAGTAAAGTGGATCTTACATTTCCAGAGCTGCAATAAATTGGTTTTGTCCAAACCATTATCTGCATCTTCAAACTCTCCCTAAACATCCCAAACAACTACAACCTTCCTTTTCCTTTACAATTAAAAAAAAACAGATGAGTAACATTCTGAACTAAAAAAGTACTGAATTTTAATCTAAACAGGTGTTTTTTGAATTATAAAACTGTGAACGAAAACTTAGCAATGTAATTAAATCCAAATTATCCAATTTCATGCCCATTAATACTATGAAGTCGAATTGTTTCTTAACCTACTTTGAAGGGTTGTTTTGATATTCAAATTGCTGGTACAGAAAAAAAAATGTGGGCGTTTAGTAAGATATCAAGAAGACTTCTGCTGAGCTACAAGAATTCACAGGCATCTGGGTATTGTGAATGCAGAGCCTTACAATACCTAGTGTTTTGTAAAGAGCTTAGAAACCTGAAAATACCTCTCAGCTGATAGGAGATTTTTATGGAAATAATAAAAAAATATTTGGAACATACATACAGATTTTTAAAAAATATAGCACAATGATTAAAAGCAAGATATATATTTATTTGAGTTAAAACCTTCATACTATCTGTATAGTTTCTGGAAGTCAGATGCATTTCTAATAGCACTACTCATTAGAGTAAATTATAAATAGCAGTGGGTTAACTGTCAGGCTGCAGAAATCCTGAATACAAGTTTGGACACATTTTGAAGCGTAAGCTTTGGTTAAAAAAAGGCTTGAAAGAGAAGTAACAGATAAAATTTGCTACTAGTGTTGTAGTGAAGGTCAGAAAGATGACTTTTTTACCTTTGGTCAGAATACATTAAAATGTCTAATATTAATTACGATGCAATCACACTTGACCTGTGTGAACAAAACCATCTGGGATACTAAACGATATTCTGAAGTAAGTGGGAACTCTGACCCCTTTAAAGTTCAGTAATCCTTTCAATGGTTAAATTATTAAATTGTTTACTTTCGAATGTATTGAAAAATTCTGTGTAATAAAAAAATTGTTTTATACTTAATACAGAATACTGATTTGATGACAGCTTTATGTAAGTATCACAAAGTGTTTTCTCTGTGCAAGAAATTCTCAGTGTCTAACAAAACCCTGCCATATCAATTTTAATTATTAAAAGCTTATTTTTTTTTTTTTTTCTAAAGGGAACCCATTTTTCAGTGGTAAAATTGTCCACAACTGAAGATGCTGCCAGAGTGAGATTCATCATCTTGTTAAATAAAGCAATATGTGTGACCAAGATGAACTTCTGAATTGTTTAAATATTTGCAGCTTGAGATAAGCACAATATTCCTACCTGAAGGTGATGTCTAATACTTTTATTAAAGAATCTAGTCAACTCAGCAGATCCTAAAAGGTAAACCAAAACCTACATTCTCAACTGGGGTATGTACTGGGAAAGCAAACATCTTTGCCTGAATAACGTGACTTTGTCTTCTTCAATTTTCAAGTCCAGAAAGCTATTTAAATTCTATTTATTCTAAGAATCTCCATCTATATAAGTAAAAAAAAAATGTTTAATTTCTTGTGTCATCACTTCATTATGGTACCAAAGTTATTAGTAATGGAGAGAACTGCAAGCTGAGAGCAAATGAGCAGGTAGGAAAATTAAACATTTATTGCTCTCTAACCATAGTTAGAGTTATGGGGTTAAAAAGAGGATAATGAAGGATGAAAAGAGCCACACAGTGAGAAAAAATCAGTTGCACATTAAGTCTGCAAAACACTTTGAAAGTGATTCTGACACTTCTTTTCACATTTCAGCCCTAAATGTGTAAGTTGTTCATTTAACCAGGAACAATCATACGCAATTCACTATGGATTCAGTTTTGCCTTGCAAAATGCACCTTTTGACTGTCATGAGATGTGACTGTGTGCAGAAGGCAGACTCATAATGTCAAGCCACACCTTTGCTCCTTACCAGCTCTGTGAAGAGCATCTACAGCTACAAATTTATGTACAGAGGAAATCAGAGCACAGGATCCTGATGAATGTTCTTGCAACAGTTTTTCTGACATGTAAATTCTCAGAGAACAGCCTACTTACTTCCGATTTACAACTCTATATGTATTTGCTTCCAATTTACACCTACACTGAAATTAATCATAATACATATTCCTGAAAAAAGCCATCCTGGTAACAGCTACTCAGTAGCCCAAGTGCTTCCACAGGAGAAACCCATCATAGACAGGAAATGAAATAAAGAGAGTGACAAACAGATGTACCACTGTTGTCAAGGTAGACTTAGTATCTCTGTAATAGTTACTCCATGCTGCTGGTAAAGTAAGGCACCACCAATTTATGGCATTTGGACTATTTAACTCCTCATATGAGTTACAGAGACAGCCCAGCACCATTGTATATAAAACTAGATTAACGTTTACCTCTGTATCATCTTTCTGATTTTTGACTACAATAAAGAGTATAAAACACTGTCTCTGTGAGTCTAAGATGTTTAGTAGGTTTTGGAAATTGCCCAGGTGCTGTTGAATCATATGGGACTATATACTTGCACATGTTTCCACAGAGGTATTCAGAAACCTCTATAAAATATGTTTTGAATACAGATAAGATCCCCACATGCCTTGTATAGCTCAGTTGTAGGCATCTTTCATGTTTTCAGGCTCCCAACTACATCAGAACAATCTGTTGAAATTTACTAGTTCAGGAACAATGTTCACACTTAGATGACACGTATTATTTCAAACTTCCTATCTCTGTAAAGTGCATTGGAAGGAGGAAGAGAACCTTCATGTAACCCTGACTGAATACAGTGTTTGTACATTATATGCAAACCCCAACCAGAGAAGTGAGAGCAAAGGCTGCCGAGCAGTGCATCTTTATATTTAGTCATAACGACAGAAGCACCTCTCCTGATTCATTGAGTGGTGTGCTGCATTCTCCACATTTCATCTCTCTTGCCTGCATAGGAAGGTTTAACTGTTTTACATGACCTATGTTTCAAGAAAAAGGAAGCTTCTGAGAAATAAACAAGTGAAGATCTACAGCATATTGTCTTTTACAAGATAAATTTCATTAAGCTTAGCAGAATTATAGCACTGCAGAGACCAAGGGAATATATTCAAATGTACTGCAGGTTATGTTATAAAAGCTGGATTTAAAATTCTTCAATGATGAAACTGTTCCTACTTAGTGAATTGCAGCTGCTCAAAATTAATCTATATTGATTAAATTTCCCCTTGCTTCACAAAAAAAAACTTTTAATTTAGAACATCACTGTAACATATCAATTGAAACAATTGCAAAATGAAAGCAACCACATGATGTCAGTAAATATTATCACCTCCCTAAATCACACGGAAATTAGTCTTCCAGAAATCAAAAGGTTATCTCCTCATCACTTCCTCTGGTGGCTCTTGATATACTCCAATCTATGTTTCTAAAGTAAAGTCTATTTTCAGTTTTGTCATCCTAGTGATACGCAGCCTGCCTCACCCACTTTCTAACTTGGCAATTTTCAATACCCTGGTTTTCCCCGGTTTGCTTCTTTAAGATTCAAAACAACACACAATTTGTGTCCATCATAAATTATGAAAAGAATTATTCAGGATACAGTCACATAGCACACTGCAGGTAAATGATGGATGTTTCTGCACACCCTCTGAGCTGGGAATAGGTCTAACATGCCACAAAGCCTGAGCAAGGGCTTCTGAATTTGAGCTAAAAGAGCCAGACACTCAGCACGTAGGGACTGTTTGCACCTCCAATCTAAACTGTCAGATAAAATACCTAGTAAAATGACCCTGAGAGTAGATCTATTTTATTTTTAGAAGTTGTTTTAGCAACAACTCAAACAAAAAGGAAAAGTGCATCAGAAACAGGAATTATTTTGACTGTACAATAACGAAAAACTAACAGGTAGTTGCTTGTAAATTCAAATATAGCTTATATTTTGGACAGCTTTTAAAATAGATTTTGGACTTCTTATATCTGTTGTGTTTAAATAGTCCTGAATAGGACTCCTGAGTAAAACAACCAGGATTTGGCTACTTGTTTCTTCGGGCCTCAGTATTGTTTTGCAGCAAGATGAGTCTCTGCTGTACAAAGCTGAGACATTTTCATGAAGAACTGCATTATCCTGCTTTTACAGTCACATTCATATGCTTTTGTTTGCACATAATATAGCACTTAGAGACTAAAAATGTTGATTATTCCTTTTTTGCATTCAGATGTTCCTAATGTTTTATTTTAAAGTATCTTGGGTGATGCATATATTCTAAGTGTGCTTTCTATCTTGTAGAAAATGAAATAAATAAACAATTAGAATTGCTAAATTTTCTTTTTATTGCTTTGTGCTTTTATTTGTTGGGATTTTGTTGTATATAATTCTGTATATCTGACACCAAACTGTACTTGATGGCTCTTTGAAGCATTAATTGTCAGCTTTTTTCCCCCTGTAGTCTTTGTATACTTTTTAAGAGTTCATTTTTCTAGAACAGTAACTCCCACTTGCTGAATTTAATATTGTTTTCTAGAAACATAAAATCATGTCCCAGTTACCCTTTTTCAACAATATAGTGTTATTTTCCTATCATCTGCAATAAGACAGTGAGAGAGAACATAAATAACTATATTAACACTAAACATGTTCATTAAGTGCCTCATTTTGAAAATGTGTTACAGCTGGCCACTTATACTTGGCTGGAAATCAAGTAATACAGGACAAGCTGAAAATAAATAGCTGCCTCTGATACGATGCTCAAATAATTCCAGGCTAATCTATGGACTACTTATATGAGATGAGCAAGACAAAGTCCTTGCTCACCAAACTCAATCCCCGTGGAACCAAAGCCCCATGCCTGCAGTGTAAGTTAGGTACATAGTACAGAGTACTAAAAACATTATAGAAAGTTGTACAGGAGTTACAGAGTTGGGATGGTCAAAACATGGTAATAGCAGCATTTTTAGTAGATACTGTGGTAGATGGCAGATCTGTATCATATAATGTTGGATATTGCCTTTCTTCTAGCTGAATTGTGCACCTAAAGTCAAGTACTGACAAAATTTAATTCATTTTAGTCTTCCATTGTCACTAGAGCTGTTGGAGCAGCAGTGAAAATAACTTGACACTTCATACTATGGCAATTTGTAACTTATTTACCTATGACTTCACAGCCCAGTGCATACTTCTGTTTTAAAACTAAGACATCTTTGTAATGATACTCCTTTTTCAGAGACTTACGATAGAATGTTTAAAGAGAAGGATAAATTCAAGGGGGATAGATAGACGGAAAAATAGCTAAGCCTGTGAGTGTAGTATTTAGTTTGTTAATTTCTGACTTACTTTGCAGGCACAATACAGTCAATACAGCTCTTAGATCAATTAGTTCGACCAGCTGTTTTTCTAAAGCCAGTCTACATGTTTTCTAATCATGCTGTGAAATCAGTTCTCTGCTGTTACTCCCATTCTTCAGATGAGAGTGCTGTAGCTCCTTCTTAGCCTAGTTATTAGTCAATTTGAATAATTTATTAATTTTTTTTTTTTTTCCCCCAGAAGGTGGCACAGTTCCAGTGCAGGAGAAAAGCTTAAAGCATTAGATCTGGGGCAATTCTTACAGTTTGGCCTCTATATACTATATGTTTCCATCTAATTGACATTTCTATGGGTCTAGATTTATTTACAGCTTTCATCTGCTGCATAATTAGTATTCTGGGGCCTCACTTTTATTCATCTTACTCTAAATTTATTATGATTTACTTCACTGGCATCAGTGGCGTTACTTCATCTCATATCAGTATCAGACCCTGTATTATTAACACATATATAAATATTGCAAGGATTATTTAATGCATCCAGGACTTATTTCAGATATGCTTTTCTCATTTGCATGAGAGAATAGTAAATCCCCAAGTGTTTTCAGCATCTCCACTTGTTTTTATTGCTTTAAGGTGAAATGCCTTTGTTATGTTTGCGAGTTTATTTCTCTCATTAACATGATCAGTTGGTATTAAAAATAACCCAAACAAACCAAAACCCACGACTCAAAATTGTATTTCTTAATGGGATATATTCACATAAACAATTTGTTTCATTAGGAATACCTGTTATAGGATCACTGGAGATATCAAAGCATCTAAATCAATTTCTTAAGCAATTCCACATCACATCCTCTTTCAGACGTTAGTGCTCTTCCAAATTAATAATCTGAAAGCACAAAGCTGAAGGGTAGATTCAAATAACAGAAATGTAGTATGTTGCACTGTTAATTTGTGTCTCCAGGGTTATAGCATTTTGTTTTCTGATTGGATTTGTTTACTGTATCCTTTTAGATATATAATCAGATAACTGCAGGACCGATCTGCAAGTTACAAGAGACTGCTTTTTCAATGTTTTGTACAGAAATTCTACACTAAAAATAATAGCATATAAATAGATATTTAATCTCTGCTGTAATGTTTGTACACACTTATCTTTCTTTTCTTTCACATTCCTAATTAGTTGCAGTTATCTTATATTCAGTTAAGTAGACAAGTGATAATTATAAGAATTCATAGCCTGATTCTAATCTCACATTTGTCAGTTTTACACCAGGTTACATCACTGTCTTTCCTGGCATTAATTTAGACAACCAAAATTGGGATCTTGTTGCTAGTTATCACTAGTAGTACTAGATCTACTAGCTAGTAAATCATCACTAGTTCTACTCCCACTTCCAAAATTTACAGGTATTTCTTTGCAGTAGGCGGATATGAAATCATCTCTGTTTTAGAATATCTTTGCGTTCATGCTGTTGTTCAATATTAGCTACACTGAACATAATTAACAAGCTTTCAGCGCATCCAGGAGAAGGTCCCATCTGTGATGTCTGTTCCAGTAAATTATCCAGTGCTAGGAAATGCTGTCCAGCCTTCAGGTCAAACGGCACGGACTGTTCATAAATGTCTTTCCCTCTACCACTCCTCTACACGCGATCATATTAAAACTGCTTTTTGGGAACAACTTCTGGCCTGTGCTAATTCCCCAAATTGTTGACAGGAATGTTTTTAAAGTGGCAGTTAGTACAAGTCACCACAGAGGATGCTGTTAGTTTATCAAAATAGATACAAGCTTCAAATGAACATTTAAGTGCAAAATCTCAATGGGACTGGAGTCACAAAAAGATGTCAGAAACAGTCCCTAGTCCATATAAATGAAATTATATGTTGCAGGCGAAGGCGGGCTGACAACGCGGGGAAGCAAGAGACGACCCAATATGAGTGATAATTCAGCTCCAATTTTATTGCCAGACAGTGC
>WYDI02036953.1:0-17341 GCA_009867235.2 Psittacus erithacus | reverse complement strand
TGTGGCTGCCCCATCCGTGGCAGTGTTCAAGGCCAGGCTGGACACAGGGGCTTGGAGCAAGCTGCTCCAGTGGAAGGGGTCCCTGCCTGTGGCAGGGGGATGGAACTGAACAACCTTTAAGGTCTCTTCCAGCCTAAACCAGTCTATGATGATTCAATGATGAATTTCACACATCAGAACCAATGGCAATGCTCCCAGGCCATACCCAGGTCTACCCACCTCTGACAGTTTGCTCCCTCTGTGAAGCCTGCTCAAAACCTTGAGGTATTTACACTTTCAAGAAGCCAATGTAAACCTGCAATAAAGCCCCAGTAAGCGCTTGCCTTCTCTGGCTGGTGCAGTGAAACACATTATAAAACCCCCAAAACAAAACAAACAACAAAACAAAAATGTCTTTTAGGACTACAACATCCACTTTACACCGCAGAGCAGGCTTGGTGTCTGGTGCAGGAGGATGGACTGTCTGCCAGGGATCTAAACTTTGCCAGCCACTTTGGTTATCCTACTGAGGCAGTCTCCTCTGCCTACAGAAAAGGCTACAAGGACTTCCAGATTTCCACTGGACACCTTCTACATCCCTGCATCCATGAAAACATACCATGTTTTTTCCAGCCAAGGCTCACTGGAGAGCATGTTGTGTAGTCAGCCTCCTCCTCCTGGCACTTTGGCACCCATGACCAAAAATGCAGCTCCTCCTACAAGTGTCAGGTTGTACCCACTGGGGGCATCCTACGTTTGGGTGAGGACACCAGAATTTCCAGAAAAGGCTGGATTAGTTGTGAAACAGCCTTTATTTTCCAACTTTAAGAGTAAACTCGGTGAGTAAATTCACATCATTTCTCTCTTATGCCACAGCTCTTCCACCAGTGGCCTTCAGCCAGCCTATGGGACACCATCCAGTAGTCTACAAGTGGTCTGGGGGGCACAGCTTCTCATTTCTCATTTAGTGACATGGTTTAGCGGTGGACTTGGCAGTCCTGGGGTAAAAGTTGGACTTGAGGATCTTTTGCAACCTAGCTGATTCTATGATTCCTCTTTTACTAATACATTGCTCTGCCATGAATTAAATATTTCAGGCATTTCATAGGATATGGGCAGAATATCACTAAATGAAGGAATGAGATGCTGGTAACAGAGAAAAGCTCTTCCTTCCCTTGTCTGCAAGAGCTGCTCTCTCACCTGCCAGGGTGAGCTCACTGTCCAAGATGCAGGTCCTTCAAGCCATGATGTGGCTTCTCATCATTAACTAGCAGATTGTACTGCCTCCTCCTTGCACTGCTCACCTTCACCAAAGCTGACATACGTGAAGGAACATAATGAGAAGGTTACTCAGGACAAATCAAAAACTATGGCCGGATTCATGTGTCATGGATCACAGGAGATGTGAATGGAGATAAGCCACCAAAAATGAATGACAGCAGATGCACACTGTACATGGGACAGCACACGTCCCTTCTCTTCCTTCCACCACCTTTGATGGAAACAAACCTGGTTTACACCACTCAAACAAGACACAGATTTGATCATAGCTCCCATTTCCCATGTGTTGGTTTCCATCCAAATTAATGCCAATGTGAGCGCTGAACATGAGAGCTGCCTTCAGAGTTCTTTGTTCTTGAGAAGGAAACAGCAAAAATGGAAAGTACAGTAAGTCTCTTCAGAGAGGATGGTTTAATTAGCTGGCATGATATCAAACCTGAATGGCTTCTGACATACCATTGTAGTGCATTGTCTGTGCTTGAAAAACACCACGTAACCTGCCTTTATCATCATTGCACTCTATGGTCACTTGCCACTTTCAAAATAGATCACGTGTTCACATTTCAGTGGTCCTTTCTGAATCTTCTGGTCCTCAGCACAAATGAACATCTCTAAAAATAACATAAAATCTCATAACCTGTGCACATATACAAGTGCACAGGCTGCAACCGCCTCTCAGAGTTGATATTAAAATTCAAATGTGTTCCTTTCAACTAGAGAAGTCCAGCTTAAGCTCTAGTTGGGAGAAAATGATTTACACCCAGCCATCTATCTCTGTTTGGGAAGCAGAACACCTGACGTGAGGGAACAGCCTTCCCCAGCACTGCAAGCTAGATTGCAAAGATGACAAAGGCAGCTATGCCTCATCTATGTGACTTCAGGTGCTGGCACCCTGATGAATCCCTAGGGCTGATGCTACCAGAATACTGGTTACGGCTGGAAAATCCTCCAGCAGATGTTTGAACCTCTGCTTGCTCCTCATCACTAGATCACTTTCCTCACATGCACCCTAACTGCTCTCCTGGGGTGCCCTTCCTTCACCAGGCTGCATCCCTCCTCTCCTCTCCTGCCCCTTGCTCCCACTATGCAAGTGTAATCTTTTTCCCCCAGTGACCTGGTGCTATCTCCTCCCATAATCCATCTTTGAGTCATTTCTAATTTATTCCCTTCCTCTCACATCAGCCTCATGCTGCCCATTGCAGAGCTTTCTCCAGTTCCCTCATTTCTTCTCCACTGCCTCTTATATACAGCATTAGAGAGTCTCTAACTGATTTCCAGCTGTCAGTCAAAGTCTCCTTGCCATTCAGAAGTGCTGGCACTTCTAAAGACCAAAATCCATTAGGGCTGGTAAGGCATGATTAAGCCCAGGCACACCTTCCCCCTTTCTAATTCAGGATGGAAATTAGGATGAGAGAGGCCCATTAGCAAGGTAGTAATAAAGTTGGCAGCCACACAGCTCTGAGTGTGCACCAGCAGGGCCCGTACATGGCTGAAGGAGCAAGTTTACTAAGAAGGTAAATAAGTGACTGTCCTCTCTGAGTCACCACGGAGCCTGGTGGGTGTTTCTGGGCACTACAAGATCCTGCTTTGTGCAGAAGCGCGAAGCTGAGGTTCTCCGAGGTACACAAAGCAAACGGGTAGTTTGTGTGGCAAACAAAGCCTATTGAATTAAAATATACCTGGCTAAACATCTTAAACATAAAGGGAAATTATTAACAAATCAGACTCAAACGCAGGCATAAGTAGAACCTCACACTGGGGGCAGAGTGATTTATACACATAAGCAAAATAGATCAGTCTCACATTTCTAGAAAAGGACACCAGATGTCTTTGACGTCATCTAAATTATCTCTATTTTTAAAAGTTACTCTTTTCCATTTGCTGCCAACTCAGAAAGTCCAATTTGCCAAGATAATATATCTAGTGTGGATGAAGATTTCCAAATTTGAAGTATCAGTCTCTTAGCAACCGTAGTACTCTTTGTATTAAAACTGAGCTCAGTGAAACTGTCGTCTTCTGTAGCCTTTTATGCACCTAGTCAGTGAATTCCCATTAAAGACACAATATTGGGAAAATGGCGTTTAAGATTCTAGATGCATACAAAATACATACACACACGTATATTCCATATTCTCTTTCCACAGAGGGATAGAGTATTTATAGTCAGCAGACATGTCAGGGAAATATGTGGCATATCTTATTCATGCAACAAACTAGATAAGAAATGAGAAGCTGAATGTAAAAAAAGGTGCAGCAAGAGACTATGAGAAGAAAAGAAATAAAATCATGGAAAGAGCTTTTCCTTCCATCTGGGTCTGATTCAAGTGATGGCCTTTAGGCAGTGGGCAGGGGTGAGAGAAAAGAAAGCCTCCCTTCTCTTGTCTGCAACGCTTTCAGCCCAGTGCTGGAAGAGCCATTTGATGCCTTCCTTTCTTCAAGCCTACAAGAGTTCTGGAAAGGGCTTTTGACTCCCACATTCACATCTGCTTCTTCCAGCCACACACACACAGAAGCTCATACTCCTGGTAAGCTTTCTTTGGGAAAATAACACTTCAAGGTCCTCTGCAGAAAGATAAGGTGTTGCAGGAGTACGTGAAACCACTTTGAATGTAGAAGGGATAACACAAAGCAACTTCTTTCCCTGGGTCTCCTGTCCTTGTGCTGCCTATCCCAAAATTCTGGGCATTTTCTGTCATAACGATAAAGAAAACTTCAAAAAGCAAAACAGAAACCTGTCTCCTCCCACAGGAGTTCCACATAGATAGGCTAATCATCCCGCATCCCTGCAGGGCCCCAATCCCATCTGCAGACCAAGCTGTACCTTCTCCCTCTGTCCCCCAGGACTAAGCCTGAAGGTGGCTTGACTCTGTGAAATCCCCACCCTCTCTGTCCACAGTGTGAGCAGGACGAGAGCCATGGGGTCTGCATGTATGAGGACCAGGAGAGAGGATCAGTTAGGAAGTTTAGGCACTAAGCACATTCCTCTGCTGTGGGCAGATGGGCACACAAGAATCCCAGTGGCTAAATCCCACAGGCTGATTTGCCAGCCTTTGCCGCAGACGAAACTCACCTCAATGGCTGGTGGTGACCAGCAAAGAGCGAAGGTGAGGAGCACATTTCCTCATCCAGAAACTAAACTGAAATGAAACTCTGGAATGAAAGAAGGAGCCGTTTTCTGACCTGTGCCATGCTCCTTCCCCCTGTCTTGCAGCCACATGGAGCGAATCCAGGAGGCCATGGAGATGCTGTGAGGGCTGAAGCAGCTGTGCTCTGGAGCAACTTGGTCTAGTGGAAGGCGTCCCTGCCCGTGGCAGGGGGTTGGAAGTGAATGAGATTTAAGGTCCCTTCCAACCCAAACCAGTCTGCAATTCCATGATCTCACACCCACTGTCCCATCAGCACAGACAACACTTTGAAGCTTTTACAGACATAGTGGGACATGTTTATCCTGACAGACAAAACCAAAAAGAAATCAATTCAACCTGTACTCTATTTCACTGGCCTTATTTCTACAGAATTCACAATAGCAGCCCTTGTATAATTCCATTATATCACTGCAGTTGCTATTTACACCTTGAGGATTGCGTTGTACTCCAGGGCAGAGGGAAGAGACAGTGTGGTCCATTTAGATTTACAAGATGGAGTAGTTTCCCTATCTTCAACCAGCTGTATTATTCACCATGGTTTTACTTACTGGCACATGAAAAATGATTGTGAGATGATCTAGAGCTGACTGTACAGCACTTGATTTCAAAGGCACTTTAAGTAATCAATCTGACAGTGGGCTTCGAGGGCTGCCATGCAGGCCCACTATACACACACTTCATTTGCTCTCTCAGGTTGCTGAGTGGGGAGCAATTCACTGCTAAAATAAACATTAAAGTTCATTTCATAAGGGAGGGGCTGACATAGCTGCAGCTCTCATGTAGCTCATCCACATCGGCTGCTGTTATTGTGTCACTCACCTGCATTCACTGCCTGCCTCACTTTTAATAGTGTAGCACAGCAAAGAGGGGATTTTATCCATTATCATCAACTCTTACCTAATTTATTGCAAACACATGACTCAGCATAGGCACTTGGGTTCTATGTGCAGAGTCACAGCAGTAGGCTCAGTAGATCATCACAGTATACATATACAACACAAGCCATGGACACGATGCTCGCACATCACCTACCTCTGAAACTCATTGTCTAGCTAGACTGCAAAATGGAACTGGTCCCAGATTAAAATTGCACTGAAATGGCAATAATGAGGTCGTTCAATAAAATTACTCTGGAAGTATTTCTTACAAATTTTAAACTATTTAGATTCATAAGAAATAGAATAAAGAAAAAACCAAAAATCAGAACCACCTGACAGCTCCTGGCAGCTTTGCCATCAAACACATAATTAAATTCAAAGTAAATCTAGCCCCTAGTCTAGATTCCCAGCACAAGGAAACCAGCTGCAGAAAGAAAAAGGCTCCAGCACTAATCCCTTTCCTAACACAACCACCACACAATTCCCTAACAAAGCAATGGTAGGCTCAGGGCCATGCGCTGCTGGTTACCTGCCCTGGGCTCTTCTTTCCCCCAGGAGGGGACAGCTCAGGCACCCTGTTCCAACACCTGCACAGCTTAAATCAGAAGTTTGCTATGGAAACACCTTAGGGGAGAGAAAGGACCAGGGAAGCATCTTGCTAAGAAAGCAGTGACAAGGGAATAATGCGTCTAAGTCAGTCCAGAGAAGATGGAGTTTTCAAAAGCTGGGAGAAAAAAGACTTTCTGTTATATTCCCTCCCCTCCCCCATGAAAGTGGCTTCTTTCTCAAAACAGAAAACATGCAGCATGCTGGTTTGTGTCCCAAGCTGTGATGCAGCTTCTGTTTGCAGAGGCTCCCTGCATCAGTCTCCAGCTGATCCTGCTGTGCTGGACAAAATCTGCCTGCTATCTTGGAGACATTACTACACTAAAACAACATCATCAGAGCTATTAGGAAAGCTGCTGCAAGTTATGCAGGTTGCCAACAGCTCCAGGGGATTTCACAGTGGCCAAGGATAACAAGGAGGAGGGAAATCCCAGCTGTGTTCCTTCCATAGGCTGTATCCAGTGTGCAGGCTGCCTGTGGGTGGGGGACTGTGCCCAAGCATGAGCACAGTGGAGGATCCTGGACACAGGGGCTGCTGCTTCACAAGCATGTGATGCAACCAAGGAGGTGGGAAAGGAAGAAGACAGCTACATGTTCTTCATCTCCATCTCAAATTCTCTCCTAGTGTATTTAAGCAACAGTGCAGAAGAGCAAAAAGGGAGGAAAAATCCCCAGCAGGTCAGCTAGTTTGTTGCTGTAGCACATCAGCTGCCTTCCCTCTTCTATTCCCTCCTATCCTGTTCATCGCATATGGAGCACTACACAAATCCCAGAAAGGGACTGTAAGGGCTCTCAAGAGGACATGCATCCCCTATGCTCACACAAATCCTGGATGAAGCTCACCTAGGGCAGTGTTTATCAAGCTGAATTCATATCTTCCTAAGGAAGGGTACTAGGAAGACCTGAGATGCTCAAGACGGCTGAAGGACAACTATATACCTCTAACTACCAGCACCAGTAGTGTGTCCATGCTTATGAATGGTGATAACAGGCCTATATTCAAACAGTTTCAAGATTTCCACAAATTTTTCCAGTTCTTTTTGTGATCACATTTACTTTTGTTTGTCCTGTAGCAAGGAGTTCCACGGTTTAATCGCGCGGTATATGATGATCCACTTTCTTTTCAGTTGAAACACCTCCTCCAACTTCCAGCTGACATTTTCTAGCTCTTGATTTGGAACAGACATCAAACAACTGTTCCCTGTTCTCATTCTCCACACCATTCACCCACTTTACAGACTTAGATTTACCACATCCTCAGCTGCAATCAGACTGAAAAGCCTTTGTCTAGCTATCACACATCCAGCATCATCTAATCTCTCCTTCCAACTTTGCCTATTCAAACATTGCTAAACACTCAGCGGTCATCAGAAACACCAAGGTTCCACAAAAGCCTTCAGAAGATCAAAACAGTCTGTTGCTGAGCTCTTTTCAGTAGAAGGAAATAAATATTCAGGCTGTCAGACCAATCCCCTAAATATTCAAGGTCGAAGTTCCTCACTACCTCATTGTGGTCAGCAGCAGTACCGGAAGCAACTGGAACTGGAGCTTCCCCAAGACCAACATGAGCAGGTCACCAGGGCTAGGAGCTTAGTCATATCTTCATACCTGATACCCATGAGAGGTACAGGCCAGTAAGGCATACTGGGAGGGACTGGATCTCCTATCCATAGAAGTCCATATCAGACTTCAATGTATTCATATGCCCTATTACCTAAGCATCTGAATACCGTCCTGCTACACGTATTTATGCATCCAAGATGTGATGGGTAACAGTGTTTATCTCCACAGCATGGTCAGCCAAGGCCCAGGGCATGGCAGTGGGCAATACCTGGACTCCTAAACTAGACAATGGACCAGTAGCAGCCACTCATCTTGGCTACCTCCAGTGAGAACCAGACCATTTTAACTAACCTCCTGCAGAGCAGAAGCAGCAGCTTGGCCAGCGATGCCTCTGATGCTGCTCAAATCACCCGATAACGGCCGGAGTCACCATTTGCAGAATGGCCCTATTACAGAAACAAGGGGATTACTGAGAGTAGCCTGTAATTGGCAGGATCTGCCTCTTTCCTGCCTTGCTCTCCCCGTTTTAATGGAAAAGCTGCAGAAACATTCACACTTAATTATAGCAGAATGTTGTGCACGGGCCCCTCTGCAGGGCCGAGCCAATGTATATCACTTCGGAAAGACATCATTGCGGAATTTCTGTCAAGTAATTAGCGTGCTCCGCAGCACACCAAGCCCAGTTTTACTAGCACTAAACAAGGTTAGCAGATTTGTAAACAGCTTGCTATGGAGTAATATTTTTCTGCTCATATCGTCTAAAAATATCTCGGGAGAATTTGCTCCAGTGCAAATGGCTCTGCTTGAAAGGGTTTAAAACATCAAAAAAAAAAAGGCTGATGATAATTCAGAGCAGGTTTTCGCTTTGTTTGCCTGCCTGTCGCTTGCTTTTCGGTTCCTAACTTCAAACAGTTACCCAGCCCACAGCTTGGCTTTGTTCAAACACCTAGGTTCACCAGAAATCAAATAGAAAGTATGCTAACACCTAGCTCCATCCCTTCCCCACTTCCCACATGACTTTATGCATGGTCAAATTATGGTTTCTTGTTCATTTTACTGCAGGTCCAAGAGGGAAGGGGTACCAAGGGATAGCTGCTGTACCACTGGATGGGAAGGCAGAGTCTCTGCCCCTGAGGAGCTGTGGGAGGAGAAGACTCTTGGGACTCTCCTACAGCACACACAGATTGCTCCATAGCTTCCTAAATCCTGCGTTAAAAATTTAGCATCCAGACCCTGGTGAAGGGCATCCTTCTGCTCAATGCCCAAATGATTCCCCCTTGTTATTTCCCAGCAGCCTGTAGATGACCTACATTCAGTTTAGAAGCAAAAGGATATTTTACTTCATCTGTTCATGCTTGGGTTCCCAATGGGAGTCCTCACATCCTTTCATCTCACCCTCTGGTGATGAGAAAATCTTGTTTTATGCTCTCTCATTCTCACCCCTATCCGCAGCACAGACTGAAGGTGCTAGCTGGGATTCAAGTGACCAATGCAAAATCTCCAAGAGCAGATCCTGACTCCTCAGGTGGGCTGGATCCTCAGCCCCCATCAAAGGTTGTAAAGGGGACATGCTCCATGTCAGCAGCTAAACCACCAAATACTGCAAGAGGACAAAGCTGCTGAAGACAGTGCAGAGAAACTGTGCCATGCCTCTGCCTGTCTTGTTAAATCAGGATAACACCAAACCTGAACTTAAATAGGTTCATATTTGTGACAAGCGACCATGCCCTACCCTGGGGCCTCCTGGAGCTCCTCAGAGCAGTCATGATCTGGTTGGTGGAACAGCATTTCCACAGAGGGACCAGAGATTTCACTGGACCACAGTCAAATGACCAAAACGTGTGTAATTTGAACACTTGTAACAGCTTCTGTCTTCCCCTTTGCTTGCGCCGGGTTGGGCTAATTTAGCATTTAACTCTATTGGTTTATTTGGGAAAAAGGAGACCATTGGGAGGTTTGTTATTCCATCCATGCTTATCATTGGGAGGCTGCTAATGAAACTGCAGAGACCTTCTGATGCCCAGGAATGCCAGAAAGCGGAGTACAAAGTGGCATACTTTTTACACTTCATTGGGAAGCTTTATAAATTAATTGGAGTACAAAGTAAGGTCTAATTGATGTTTGTATTGATTGAACTGCTCCAAGTCTTAATTTTGGTTGTACAACTCACTTTAAAATAGAGCCATTTATAATTAAGACAGGATCCGTAATTAATGGAGTTTTAAACTCATAAAACTGCCTCTCTCATCAGTCTAAATTAAACTCCACATGAAAGTTTGTGCAAATTAAATACAGCAGACACCAAAACTGCTTTTTCTGAACTCTCCTCTTTCTTATTAATGTCAAAACAAAACCAAAAAATACTTGGAAATATGAAAAAGTGATGAAAACTCATATTGGAAGCGACAGCAGGGAAGGGTGCAGGGAGCCCTGCAGCGGCGCAAGACACCCGTGCCCACTACAAGCAATGCAAGCATAGACAAAGACATCAGAGCCATACTCAACATGTGACAGCAGCAAAGCCGTGAGCCATTTCCCACATCGCAGTCAGGAAATGTATATATTGTCCCTCTTGGACAATTGTGTCAAGTTGTAACACAAACCTGCTTTTAAAAGTCTTTTGTTCCAACAGAGTCACATGAGGCCACCAAACACAGGGGTCTTACTGGGGGAGGTCTCCCTTGCCTTCATGTGCCAGTGGTTATTTAAAACAAGGGTGGCAATGTGCCTGGCCATGCCCCAAAGCCTCCCTAAGTGCTAAAGCTGTTAATGAAACTCTCCCGTTCTGGTAAGTGTGGTTGACCAGATGATGCTTTCCAACTTGATCTCATCGGAAATTTTTAGAGCCATCAACCACAATATTTACAAAGCACTGACAATTTGGGCTCGTGGCAAGAAAATAAATCATCTTGGACATATGTACATAGATAAAAGTTCCCCAATAAATCTGTTTTCCATGTGTAAGTCTGCCTCATCTTTACCTAGGTAATTAGCTATTCCCTTCTTTAAAGGCTCCCATTTAATTGGGGTTGCTGTTCATAGTGGAATATCACTTCCTTTTCCCAAAAGGACTACTACTATTTTTGGGTTTGTTTTTTTTTCTGGCTGCCACATTCTGGTTTTCCCACTAAAATTAAAAAGTCACTGCAGCACTCACCAAGTATTTATGTCTTGATTCCTACACACATCCCTGAGCTGACATCCATAAAAGCTTGTCACAGCCATCCAGCATTTTCTCACATAACTTCAAGCTGAAATTGAAGCTCAGGGCCCCTCAAAAGCTACTGTAAAGAGCTACACGGGCTGACTTGATCTCTGGTAGCTCCCAAGGGTCATCCTCATGCCTTAGAAACGCCCATCTCTCTAGCAGGTGTTAGAGAAGTCTCAATCAGGTCTACAGGTGAGGGAATGAATCATGGCCATTGCCTGCAGCTGTGAACCACACGAGGGTTTCTCCCCTGCTTTTGGATAAGGCCTGTGTTAGCCTTCTGGGTGGCCAGAGCCAGTCCTGCTCCCACCAAGTTCATAACAAGCTGAAACCATCATTAGCCCAAGCATAGCTGAGGCCACAATAGAGGCATAGAAAGTGGACAGGAAGAAAATGTCAAAGCTGGCATCAAAATCATTTGTTTAATTCTTTTTAGAGCTAACCCAGCCAGCCTCATAGCTTCTCTTTTTAGTCTGTTATTTCAATTTGTGTTGCTCCCATCCCATCAAAGCCTCAGAGGCCTCAATAACAACTGCTGGAAGAGGTAAGTGGGAATGCAGAAAGCTGATTATTAACAAACCACATAAATTATCATACTGGGAATTACCCAGAGGACTAAGGTTCAAAAAAGCCTCTTTTTTCCCCACCATCAATTCTCAGTCAGAACATCCACACCAGCCTTGGGTCAGCCTTTTCACGTAGGCTTGGGTACATTACAACTGGGATGGGGTGGGGTTTGTGCCATCAAGAACTGACATATCTTTACCAGCTAAGAGGTGTCAATATTACCTGTGCTTATACACACAGCTGGACACATGCAGCTAAGAGGAGAGTATCAACCCTTTTTCCTCCTAAGAAGCACTTTATGGGCAGCTTCTGCGTGCAGACAAGCAGTTAGGAAATTCAGGGATGTGCACTGTTTGGCTTTAAAGATTGTTCTGATGGAGAAACACACACTGCCAAGGCCAAAAGTTAACAGAGGAGCTTTTTATTTGCCTTAACACTTAAGTGTTTAAGTGTTCAAGGCCCATTGGCCTTAATGGGCCTTAACACTGTGATTCCAACCCTGAATTTGTCTTAGGCTGCAAAGCAGCCTGGAAAGCCTTAGAAAGCACAATAACTGCACAAAATACCTGAAAACAGCAGCTTCAGGCTCTGTTATTGCAAATAAACACCACCAGAAACAACACCCAGAGCACTGTGGAGTCAGCAGTTTCCCCCAGCAAAACACCTTTCATGCCATAGCAACACACACAAGGTGTCCATCAGGCTCATGTAATCCAGCCAAGGGCCTTGACTCGCTGCACTGTTTTACAGAATACAATAAAACTAACCTGCAGAAAAGTTCCTCCGAACACTTGCTCAAAACCCATAAAATCTCTAAAACCCTGGAAAAGCTAATGGTAAACAGCTTTTTAAATGAAAGACTGCTCCTCTAACCCAATACCCTTCTGCTGTTTTGCTCTAGAATCACAGACTGGTTTTGATTGGAAAGGACCTTAAGATCATTCAGTTCCAACCCCTGCCACAGGCAGGGACACCTTCCACTAGAGCAGCTTGCTCCAAGCCCCTGTGTCCAACCTGGCCTTGAACACTGCCAGGGATGGGGCAGCCACAGCTTCTGTGGGCACCCTGTGCCAGCGCCTCAGCACCCTCACAGGAAAGAACTTGTGCCTTAGATCTAACCTGAACTTGCCCTGTTTAAGCCCACCACCCCTTGTACTATCCCTACACTCCTTGATGAAGAGTCCCTCTCCACCATCCCTGTAGGCCTGATTCAGATAGAATCTTGGTACATACATTCATGGAGAAACAAATCCCTCCTAGGTTCCCCAAATGGTTGTATAACATCATCTGGTTTCTCTCTCTCCTACTTCCAGCTTTTTATTCCCGTTTTTGGCTCTCTACTTCAGCTTCCCTGCCCTGCAAGCAGGTGAAGAGGTTCAATCATTACAGTAACACCTTTCCTCCCAACCAGTCATCATCTGATTGAGTTTCATTTGGTAAAAGACAAACACTCGAACTGTCTCAGATCCCTTTCCACTCCCCCTGTGACATATGAGTGCATAACATTAACTGGGCTCCAAAGGGCTCAAGTCTTTTGGAAAAGATGAGATTTGCAAAAAAGGGAATTAAATTCTAACATTAAAACAAATCCTTGGGATTTTTGCCCTCCAAACTGTGACTTTGTCTTGTCAAACGGCTCCCCAGACAGAGCACAGGGGGACGGAGACATTTCCAAGCCTCCTTCACAAGGAGCCTTTCAGATCTCTGGAGCAAATGGTATTTGCAACACTACTGATGTTATGGACCTTCTCGATTGTAGGGAGTTTGTTGAATGTAATTCCCAGCTGATCACAGATCACGGATCTTGTGCCACTCTCACTCACAGGTGCCAGCTGAGTTTTGTCATCAGCACTGGTATTTTCATTTGAATACATCCCAGTGCTCTAGAATGGGAAATACCCAGGCCCCAGACACTGCACACCAAGACATGAAAATTTTGCTTTCCCCTTCAGTATTATCACCTTAGTTCCCAATCTCCATTTCTGTTATCCCAAACTGTTAATAAAATACATCCGCTTCCCTGGAAGTGAAAGGGCTCTCACTCAACACATGGACTATCTGTAGGATTATCCTCCACCTTCACTCCACCTCTCCCCTCTTCACACCCTGTGGTTATAATCTTCTTTGCACTGGTGTTAGATTTTCTGCGCATAGGAATCTGCCAAATTAAATATGTGTTTGCCTATTCTCACCTTTTCTGGAGATCAAAACCACATTCTAACACTGAGTCATAGTTCTCCCTGTAAGTGACATTTTTCTTTGTATTTGTTCTTAATAAACCATTTCAGATGTCATCTACTCAGAGGATTTTTTTTCTTGCTTAGAAAAAAGAAGTTTCAGGTAAATGTGTACTTGAAACTATTCCAGGCTTAAGCCACATTCAAATCCCTGGGCTCCTCTCTCCAATGAACCTGTTGAACAAGTTCTCTTGTTTTACTGGTTTGAAACAGTACAAGACTTTGAGATGAAGCTTGATCTTGAACATGACTAAAACTCACCTGCAACCACATCAACCCTGTAGGATCATCTCCTTGGTCATAAAGCAGAAATGTAACACTTTGGTCACCCAGTAGAGCTGCAGCAAAGCACCCAAAGACACTCCCATAACAACATCAACACACAGATGTGTCAAGAAATGATATTATTAGCTCCTAAATCCTACTCAGCCCTATGGGGGGGAGTAAATATTTGTCTGTATAATTACCCAAGGGTCTCTTCTGAGCTCCTCCCCAGACCCCCATTATCATCCTTTACCCACACCAGCATGAACACAGCTACAGCATTTGCTCGAGTGCAAGGAGGAATCCATGGACTCTTCCCCACCCCTTTTCAAATCTAAGTCAATGGGATATATTTTGCTTGAGGCAACAGCACATCTGTGGTTCATCTCCTGTAACATCCATTCCTGCTCCTTAGTAACAAGCCTCTGAACAGTTCTGCCTCACCACCCATTTCTGGTCTTCTCTTTCAATTTTTAATTCACCCACAGCCTTGCTCTTCCTCTCCAACAATCCTCCAGCTTTCCTGGATCCACAGAAGGCCATCACCTCTTCTGCTCTGTCTGGACTGGCTGTTCTTCTCTTTGCCATCTTATAACCCAGTGCTGTTCGCTCTTCCTGCCTGTTATAAACTCATCTAACCCACTTCACAGCACTATTTCCACTCGGAAATCCATCTCTCTGAAAAGCAACTGCTACACCATATTTTAGCAGCCATGCAAACACACTGTGCATTCTGCTCATTGCTCCCCTGGCTCCGAGGTCTACCCCTGAGCTCCTCGGTTACAGCAAACATCAACACCTCCTCTCCATCACACCCTCAAGAATCTGTCTGTCCATCATTGCCTTTAGCTCCATTTCCCCCAAGAGCTGAATGAAGCCTTGCCTCAAATGCCATAATACTTTGCATCAAGGAGCACGTGTCAGTCTAGTGCTACACACTCGTGGCTCTTGTCATCGATAGCGGATATCACAATGGGTGATGGTCCCTCAAGCACTGCTGCAGTTCTGTTGGTCCTAACACTAACAAAAAGGGAAGAAAACCACAAACCCAACCAGCTATAGACCTATGCTCTTTTTACTGCTTCTGTTAACTCTGACAGCTCAGTTTCTCCTATCTTCTTTTAGTTCAGTATTAAATAGCGACAAAACCACATACAATGCCTCCATTGTGCACAATGCATGTGATTCACAACCCTGGCTTACAAGCTCTTTACAAAGAAAAAATGTTATTATAAATGTTTTAAAAGGAGGAGAAAAAGCAATTTATATTCTCATGACCTCTTCTGCCTTCATTTTCAACAGCCCTTCCTGACAGCTCTTCTTACAGCTTTCCAAATTACACACTTGGAAAGTAAAAGCCAGCAAGTGTTGTCTTCTGCAAGTGGGTCTAATTACTCCCAACTCCTTTTTGAGCTACAGCCAACAAACCACTTTGAATATTTGCTTAACTTTCAGTGTGTGCACAGCCCCAGTGCAATAACCACAGCTATTTTCATGCTTAGCCTCAAGCAGCTCTGAGACTGCATAGAGGACCTGACCAGAACTGGAGCTGCTCTGTGTTGATCTATCTGCTGGTAACAGAACCTTGCTCCTCCATGCAAATCCAGCCTCACTTTAACAAGTTATTGGGTGACTTTCCTAATAGTCAGCAAACAGTAAAATTAACATGATTTCAAAATAGTTTCTTGTGCTGTTCATTTCTTTTCAAGTGACTTCTGAAGTATGGCTGGTACAAGAGAAGACAGGCCCAGTCTGAATCAGCAATGCAAGTCAACAGGACTGTGTTCATGGTCACAGTTCCATTCACCACCTTCAGGCATATATATATATGTATATATATGTATGTATATATATACATATATGCATATATATACATGTATATATGCTCTTGTGGCTCTTCCCAGGCATTCCCTTCCCATGCAGTTTGTAATACACTGCTTGAAGTTTCTCTCCATTACAACCAGAATTTCACCTGAGATTCTTTTATTATCTCATACATTGTATTTCCTTCTCTCATATCAGCCTTTTCCTTGATACCAGCTCACAAAACACAGCAACCTCTCCACACTGAGGGTGCCTCGTGTGTCAGCCCTTGCCCTGCTTAATCCCAGCCATGGTGCAGTACGAGGGACCACCTCTTACTGCAAAGGAAGAAAGGAAAGCACCACTTATGAGCCTGGGAAGCAGGACAGCATCCCAAGGATTATTAAATGATGGAGCTTAAACTCTTCACCTTCCAAATCCTCGTTTCACAAAAACCACCACCACCACCTCTCACTTAGCTTGGTGTTTGTAGGCATCAAGTTTGCATGGTCACACAAGAGGCTCTGGCAGGACCCAGCAGCCCCCAGACACGCACCCTCCCACAAAGGAGACGAGTTAAGACACATCTGGCTGTGCTTCAACAGAAGCAGCATCACACCTAAAAGTGCAGGATACAGAAGGGACCAGGATGAAACACACTGTGCAAGCAAGTGCAGATGCACCCATGAAGGCATAAGAAGAAGTATCAACACTGACATCTGCTGATAGTTTAGGAGGCTCAAGGAAAGGGATGGGCAACCAGTGAGTTGTACAGGTACCAAATAGCACCCCTGTATCCAAGTGCCCAATACAAGCACTGGAACAGCAGAGGCACAACAGACACGCATGTGGATTTTCAGAGTGTCTTCGCTAAAACAAGGGCAGGAGATGCTGCTGCTGCAACTGGACACAGCGATGGAACATGATCAATGTTGCATGAAGGGCAACCAAACACTACACACAACCTTCTTTTCCCAGTTTAAGCAAGCTACCCTTCTTCAGTTCATTTGCACCTGAAGCAGCAGAGGATGCTACTGTCAGAGGTGCTTCCTGAAGCCATCAGTTTGGTAGGATCTGAAACATTAACTTGTTTGTATCAGAAAAGGACAAAGGAGGAGACATTGCTGGAAGCAATGAATGAGTGGGAAGAGCAACCAGACAAGCTGCAAATCGATGCTATTTGTGGGAGCAGTGCCAGGGCTGAATGCAGTACACCATGTACTCTGAAAGTTGTTCTAACAACCACCTTCTGCAATGTTTCATGTGCCAAGTTAACCCTGTGACTGAGGACACTTTTGCAGTGCAGGAAGAAGAATCCAAACCTCCCTTTCTCATTATATATATATATATATAAAAAAATATATAATATAGTTGCATAAAATACATACATATACACACACTCGTATATGTAAGCATTCTGTTGCATGTTTGTATGTGTAAGTGCATATACAACATGCATGTAGAAATTAAATAAGCTGAGCTTGTTACCTTGTGTAATGAAGGCAGCAGAATCACGCTACAGGTTCCCCCCAAAGGACTGAGCCTGCATTTTGTAGCAGTGCAATGACAGCCCTGTGGCACCAGTAAATGTCATTAAGGGACAGAAAAGGGAAAGGTTATAGCTGGGGAAGGAACCAGTAGCAATCCTACCTCATGCATCCAAGTTTCACTCCTTATATATGTGTGGCTATAGAAAAGACAGGAATTTACACAGAATCCCAGCCTGGTTTGTGTTGGAAGGGACCTTAAAGCCCATCCAGTTCCAACCCCTGCCACGGGCAGGGACACCTTCCACTAGAGCAGCTTGCT
>WYDI02036952.1:0-17422 GCA_009867235.2 Psittacus erithacus | reverse complement strand
TGTTCTTATCTCAGCCTGGGGGAGGTGTATTTTTTCAATTTTCTTCCCCGTCCCTTCGGGAGCTGAGGTGGGGGGGGGGGGGCAGTGAGTGGGCTGCATGGCAGGCCTTAAACCATGACAGTAAGTGAGGCAGATGATGCTTTAATCCACTTAAATATTTATACTTGCTTTTTAAGATTTTAGCTTACTTGAAACCAGATCATGCCATTAACTAGTTCATCACAGTGCAAATCATTTCATCATTCCCACAAAAAAAAATTTAAGCCTAAGAAATGTGCAGATGGTGAGGTGAATTACCCTCCGTAAACATGTCAGTAAGCGATCTAATGCATGACAGTAAGATGACAGCTTGGTGTTGATCACAGTTTTTCCTATTATTTTTAAGATGTCTGATGCACTTTATGTTGGAATCGGATATAAAATACTGTGTAATGTCTTGTATTAGAATTTTGTATTCTCTTTTAACAGTCACAAAACTGTCTTTGAAATGTTTCCTGCCATTCAATTACTGCAGCTGCAAAGAATCCTGTTCCATAACAATTTTGGCTGGATATCCTGGCTGACGCAGTCAGTGAATCAATTCAGTAGTGAATTGATTTACAAAACTGAAGTAGCAAGAGCAGTTATTTTTTTTTTATTTTTTACTTGTTCTTCCTGTTAAAGCCTGGGTGTGTGCATGGATTTAAGCACCTTGTAAAATATTTATGCAGTGATGAACTTTTCAAAAACTTGCTCAGCTGTTTCTAAACCTGAAAGGCTCCTATATAGAAATATGCTTCTATAAGTGTTCCAGAAATTCAAAACTGCATGTGTCTCAAGCTGAACCCAAGATAAGTCTCAGACCAGTGATTTCTACAGATAACCTATCATCTCATGGAAATAATTGGAAGAATTATTTTCTATAATAAATTTGCTTGACTGAATAAAGATCTGTTAGCTCAGGGACCCATCCCTTCTACCATACATATTGGTCTCCAAATAATAATCTTGATTTTTAATGTTTTCTCTGTTCTCATGAATACTTTTACAAATATATACAAGTATTCAAACATTAAACTGTAAAGGTGTAAGGCATATTGGTCTATCTGCAGTCTTGATAACTGAGGCTTTCTCTAAATGCTTTAAAGGAATTTTGTTTACCCTTTTCATATCAGATTCGCAGTAGGTGTCACTTTTGGGAGGGGTTGGCGGAAGATATTTGTGTTCTATCTATCTGTCCCATTCCACACCAAGCAGCTGAGAAAGAATTCACTTCTCATTGCTATTTAAGGAGATTTTTGTAAAATTACTGGGCAGGAACAGGTCTCTGCTCTTGACTTCAAATGATCCATTTCCATCTGTTCCCCAGAATACGATAACTGTGATGACAGTAACGCACGAGGACTCGATGCACAAGTAATCTCAAAACTGGTCAGCCTACCCTGCTCTGCAGTTATTTTTGTTCCTTTCAGCATAGTTGATGATATAGGAAAATTACTTGACTAAAGAGCAACTATCACCTGAATTGTAGCAAATGGAGTGCAATGAAATATTAGCAGGATCTTTCCCACTTATCTATCAACACTCTTCTTCACAGAAAAAATCTATAAACGTAATCTGAGGATAAATTCTAAGGGAATTTCTTTTTAATATTTCTTTGTTATTATTGATGACTGTCTCAAGATAGTCAAATGTTCAGCTGAGAAAAGAACACGTAATATGCACATAAAACACAGAGTTTCACTATTCATCTGACATAATCAGATGGTAAGAACAATAGTAACCCCCTCATCTTGATTGTGATGGTCATTAAAATTTCAAAAGATATCCTCCTTTTTTCCCCATAAATATCTTCTAGCTTTAAACCTAGTTGCTGGATTTTACTCTTATTATTTTATTGTTGTTATTGTTAGTAGCAATAATAAAAATAATAGTAATAATGCTAACAATAATAATAATAATAATCTATTCTGACCATGGAGAAAAGGCCGTAGTGGTAGTAAAACAGCTACCTCCCAAATCCAGCAATGTAATTTGAGATTTTTTTGAAGGTATTGTCTTTTCTTGACACTTCTCAGAAAACTGCTAAGAACTGCTCATTTACTAATGTGACTGACAAGCACTGTCACTCCAAATCAACATAACCATTTCATGAAAATGGGCTTTTTAGCAATACAGTAGATGCTGTCAAAGAAGTGATCAGAAAGAGAAGAAAGTGAGTGAGCTAGGTAAGCTGAGCTGTTTGAGATTTCAACTACGTTTTGCTAAGCTGTCTGACACAAAATGAGATCTGCCCTGATGAATAACTTCCTTCACCAGCTTCAGCTACCTGAAAATGTCTTTACCTTTTTTCATGGGTCACATACTGGCTAATAAGGTGAAAGGTTTCCTTCTTGTCATGTCACACTGAGTCATTAATACAGAATTATTTTTAGAGGTGCTGACACTGCAACTGGTGTTCAGATGATATCCAAGGAATAGCTTCTTGCTTTTGTTTCATAACCCTTCCCTCCTGAAACCAGTGCTCTTATCTTCCAGGTTCCCCGAGAGTTACTGTGATGTTTACCTTATTTTTGTACCATAAATAACCGCTTCCAAATCCAAACTTCTTTTCCTCACAGTCATTCACTACAAGGACCATTATTTCAAAATTAGTTTTCATCCTGATTGAGGATGAAAATCTGTACTACATATTTATTTGAGTAAACAGAAGGTAATGAAAATGAGCTAAAATGTACAGATTTATCATATGGTACTGTTCACCTTTTTTTAATTTTTGAGGCATCACTTAGTTATCCAGTTATAGATATCAAATATTAGTTGAGCGGCACCCTGCATGTCTCCAGATCCTGACATAGAGGACACAGCTTACCCACAAATCCTAAACCATATCTGTCAATCTATACTTTGGTTATCCAAGGGTACCTTATTTGGCTTTAGGTGCCTGTGAGAACCAAATAGATCAAGCTGCTATATGCAGATGTGTTAAATTACATGCACTGAGACATACTGATATATGAAGGATGGACATAGTTTGGCACGCATTCTGTTCAGCCACATCCTAACTTTATATCCTACCATACAATAGATCTATGACTGCTCATGGTCAACCTTTGAAATAAGACCAGAGTTTTAGAGATGCCAGGCAAGGACACAGTTTTAGCTAACTAGCTAATGAAAATTGTTTTATATGAAAATCAAAATGTAGCTTTTTTTTCTTTTAAACTTTAATTTCTGTCAGCTACTGCTTTTTTGCTCTTTCACTTTAATAACATCCAAATTCAGGAACAGTTCTGGCTAATAAACATTGCACGTTACAGTGAACAGTTCACCCATCAAAATGTCATTTGGCCTAAGTAAGTAATTCTAACACACTTCCAAAAGAAGTTTTTTGTTCTAAGGCTGAAGAAATATCTCTTCAAACCAGTTGTTTCTCTTCAAAACAATGAGCATAGAAACAAAGTACTCCAAATCTATTGACTAAAACATTATTTCACCTTTCTTTTGAAAAATCTAGTTATAACCTCTGTGTATTTAAATACTGGCAGCAAACTTGTTTTCACTTAATTAATTTTGTGACTTGATTTTTTTATCACAGTAATGATGTTAGCCCACTTTCCTTTTGATAAATAGCAACTATATGAGGGGGAAAAAGCTTTGAAAAAGGGTCTGCTTTTCTCTGCATTTTCTTCCAGTTACACACAAGTGATTTCATTAGCTTCAAGAGACACTATTGTGCACCCTAAATAAAAAAACCTTTATTAATTCTGCTTCAAATTCAAGCAGGCAATTTAGAAGTTTGAAATAATAAAACACTTAACATGTCAGAGTTGGTTTATTTTTTTAAATTTATTTATTTACAAAAAAATATACAAAGCATCTATTTGCACCAGTATTACGACTAAATTCGTGATCAATGCGAATGATCAGTTGATATCTGCTAGAAAAAGCTCAGGGAAAAGAGGATGAGGAAAAGGTTTGAAGACAGCATTTTCCAACTTGCTTTGTGATTCTAACTTCCTAGAAATTCTGGCTCACACATACATAATTGATTCCCATCTTTGCAGGTGATAAAATATCTTCTAACCTCTCCAAGGTTGCATGCATAATTGAAACTGAAGACACTGCTTAGCCAGCTTCATGGCAATCTTATCAGGAGCAAGAAGAGCATCTCTGAACTGTAAGAAGGAAGGAAAAGAAAAAAAAGGGAAAAAAAGCATGGTTCTCAAGCCCTTAAAGCGTGTATATTCCCTTTGCATCAGAAAATGTAACTACTTCAGGCAGCATTAGTATTCTTACTTTTAACTTTTCTGAGTTTCCTGGATGGAATTCTTTCCCCTGTCCCAGATATATTTGCATTCATGTCAACATCTTAAAAAGTCTCAGTACGAATTTAGGAAGAATACAGCAGATCTTTTACAGTAGCGCAGTTCAGTCTACAGATCCCGACATCACAAATATATTACTTCTTCCATTTGTATTGCTGTACCTTTTTCACTATTTTCCAACCATGATTTATAAAGATACTATTGTTTCTTCATTTAAATCCCTACTTCCTCATTTCGCCTCTGCTACAATATCTACAAGTTTTGAATCTTTAAAAAATGTTAAAAGTAATAAAACTGAAATGACTTCTCTGCAATATATTTATCAGCTTTTTGTCTGGTTTATGGCTTGTAATTTTCAGTGTGTTTGGATGAAACTCATCCTATTTCATCATTTTCACAGCAGGATGTTCTGAATAAATAAGTTTGATTTTTGGCTGATTCTGTTTAATCTGTCTCCAGTTGGCCCTCATATCTTTCACCCTCTGATATACTGTATACTGATAATCCTTAAGAGTCAACATATCCCTTTTACATTCTATAATACCCCAGAGATTGATCTTATGTATTATTCAACAGTATAAGAGGGCACACAGAGAAGTAACTATTCATTTCTGTCAAAAAAAGTGCCTTTTTAAAAGTATCTGATACTGTAGAAAACAGATGTTAAAGAAGTCCTTGAGATTAGTGGCCTGATACTTAGTAAGTAGAAAAGGGGAAATAAACAGGAAATAGCCTTTTTTCCTAAACCTCCCCAAACCATTAATGAAAAACATTGTAACATTTGAAAATTAACTTTAAAAGGAATGGTGCTGGCAAAGTTTTAGATGTCTGCTGTAGCCAGAGCTGTATCATTGAATGGCCCCATAGAAGAATGGCAGTGGCACTCAGCTTTCAAATCAGACTGCAAGAGTAAGGGCTTAATATGCACTGAATTTTCTCATACGTTTCCTCACCAGAGCTGAACCTGATATCAGTTTTATGCTGGAATAATCTTACAATACCTTGTTGGACAAAGATTTTTCAGTCTCTGAGCTGAAGTGTCATAAAACTGAGTTATCCATTTGTTTCCATTTCAATAATACTTCAGGACATTTGTCAAATACTTACAGTCCAACTGCACCTTTTACTGCTACTGCTTGGAATGGCGATTATGATCCCATAAAAACACCCTCTTGAATTTCTAGAATATTGATATTCATCTACAGACTGTAATCCATTTTTCTCATGAGTTACAGAGTTCCTGATTTGAGCTGATGTAGCATGAAGACAAAAAGTATGCATATTTCCACAAATAAAACAACTAAAAAAGGGGTTCTCATAAATACTCTGATACATTCATTCTGCTTGCCACCTTGATTAGTGCTTCATATCTACTTTTTCCTCACCTTTTGGTAAATAATTCTTACTCCAGAGTTTGTGTCTACTCTCTGTAGACTCTCAGTTTTCAATAAGCTCCAGTGGAGTTGATTCCATCATCAGTTGCTGACTCTGACTTGCTACAATTGAGCTTTCTCTTCTGCATTGTGGCAGAAGTCTTTTCATGTTAGGGCATTATGGCTCAGCTACAGAGGGAAAGCTGGAGTACAGTACTGCAAAATCAAAAGTGAAATATCTGTGCTCTGGGAGCTTGCATCCTCTTGAAGTAGGTGTGTGTGAATAAAATGAAAGGGAATTAGAATCCTAAGTGAGGATCTTTCATACCCAGAATTACAAGCACTGGGATACTTAAACAAAGAAAAAAACAAAATAACAGAAGCTTATGTCAGAGAATCTATGAACAAAAATATCAAAGTCAAAACTGAAAACCGAGAGTGCCACAAGGATAAAATTTGAATTATACTGCAAAAAAAATTGGAGCATACCAAAATTAGCAGTACCTAGTAGTAGGGTCACAATTTCTCTTAAGCAGTTTCACTTAGATTTTTAATGGATTCTAGATTAGATTTTTAGAGAATTCTATAAATTTATAGACTACATATTTTCACATTAAAATATGTATATAAGAGTTCTAAGGTTAAATCTGTCATTAAAGAACTGTTGTAAGACTCAATTTCAAGAAGTACTGTGTGGCATTTCACGACATGGATTCAAGTTAATGCAGAGACTCAAATCCAACTTTATTACAACCAAGCCCTTTTTATCCCCTTGTTTAGTACTTTCCTGCCACATTCAATCTCACTGGCCCCTGTAAAACTTTCCAGGTAAATAGTCCAATCACAATGCCACAGACCCTCTCACAGACCCCACATCATCAACTGAGACTTCCACCACAGCTACACCCTGGTCCATCCTCCCAAGGCTTGCTCTTAGACCTTCCCTGTCCTTCAACACCCCAACTCATCGCCTCAGGGCTTGTCAAGCACCAAGGCCTCAGAGCTCATTCCCAAACTCTTTTTCATTAAAATCTTAGTGCCTTCACTCCGCACAGTACTGAAAATAAAAGCCTTAACAAAAATATCTGGGATTAAAAGAATTTTCCAAGCTTAAAATTTTCCAGGTTTACTCTGTGGGGAGGTTGCATAAGGAAAGAGAGTTGGTGTTCAAATAAACACTTGCTTTGCTTTGGTTCTTTGTTTGGGTTTGTTTTTTTTTTTTTTATGGTACAGTCACTATGCAGTAAGGCTTTCTGCAGGAGCAAATGTTAAAAAAACCCCAAAAACCAAAACTTTGGAAACCTCAGTCCTAATTCCCTAGAACTCCTGTAAACATATTTAAAGAAACGTAAGGTCTGTTATTTATTTTTCCTTAACAGCAAACCACATGATGTTCTGTAGTTCTAAAATCATGGACATGAAAAACAAAAAAGTGAGCCTTCTTCAAGAAAGCCAAACTCTTTCCCATCTGCAATAAAGCCAAGCTGAAATGGATACATTCCAATAAGCTTTGGAACGATGAAGATCATTATTTCCTCTTTCAAGCTTGTATTATATTATTTTTCAAGATAAGACACATTGTTGCAGTTGGGAACACATGAGTATGCAAGGAAATTTTACATAAACTTATAGTGCATATTTAAATTTCTAGAAAAGAAGTTATGAAATATCGTTCACAATAATTCCATAATTCCATAAATTATCTTTATCTAGTAAAGATATTGCCTAATATAAGGCAATAAATTTACATTAGTTTAGTTTGTGGACACAGGTGGAGAAAAAAGAACCCTTCAAAGTCTCTTCAGCCATGTAAAAACTGCTATGTTATGCAGTTAAGATACATAATCTTACTTTTACCAATTAAAATTTTTGCTACATTTGCAAATAAAAAGGTCATGGTCCAAGATTGAAAAGGAATATTTTTTCTGGAGTTAATCAATCTTTGAATATTTCTCAAAATTAAAATAAATAACTAAATTAATAAATAATTTTATTTTTGTTTTTAAGGATAGCTTTTCCCCTTTTTTATTTAAGTGTCCAGCTACTGAATGCCACAACTTAAATTTTACAGGTCACATACCTCATTTTGAAGCACCAGGTAAAAAGCCATAATAATAAACATTTATTAAGCTCCTGAAAAAACCCAGATTTTCCAACTAATTGATGAAATGCTTAGAACCCGGCTCAAAAGACAGTGAATAAATTAGTCTATTTAAAAGTTAAATAGGGCTTATAGAGAATTTTCAGTCAAATATATTATGCAAATCTGTATCTATAATTTGCATGATTTTTGCTTACTTTTCAGTATTGCAACAACTACTTCTGTTGCCATATATGTCAACATTGAATTTTTGAGATCTTTTTTTAAGTCAGCCACAAAAAATAGCAGAAGGAAGGTGACAGTTTCTAACATCCCCAGGTGCTCATAGGAGAGGGTTGTATGGGAAGACTTGTTTGTTTATTTGTGTGGGTGGCTTAGCAGATCAAGGGAGAATTAAAAATAGGGAGTATCTGTATATTCCTTTTATACTGCAATTTAAAATTAATAGCACCTACATATATTAAGGAGGAGGCTTACTTAAACTCATCATAGCAGAACAATGCACATATAAAAGCATGCATATTTAAATCTGCATATCTATAGAAGTGCACTTGCAGTCACACACACACAGACATTCCTAGATTAAGTAAACTTGTTCCTCTGATTGCCTGAGATTGCTTGGCAGCCATCAATAAACTTAAAAGAATTGAGTTCAATCACAGTTAAAAGTAAAAATGTCTCTGATCCTTTAGCAAGTATACAATCATATAACTGTACACATAAGAAAGCACTGCAAAATTTATGTGACCTTTAATGACATCTTTATCAAGACAGGTAATATACACTATACATTTCAATACTGCACATATTATGAACTTAGTTTTGGAATACCATGTTTCTCTTCAAAGAAAATTCATAGTTTTAGCAAAAGAATTGTGAAGCTTCAAAGAAATTCTAATACAAGTCCTATGGTGACAGAAGGCATAATTGTCTTACGCAATGTGTCCTGGTTTAACCCCAGTTCACAACTAAGCATCACGCAGCCACTTTCTCTCCCTACAGTGGGATGGGCGAGAGAATCAGTAGAGTAAAAGCCAGAAAACTTGTGGGTTGAGATAATGACAGTTTAATAAGTGAAACAAAAGCCACGTGTATAAGCAAAGCAAAACAAGAAATTCATTCACTGCTCTCAAGGGCACGCAGGTGTTCAGCCATTCCCAGGAAAGCAGGGCCCCATCACATGTAAGTTATTTGGAAAGACAAACACCATCTGAATGTTCCCCCTTTCCTTCTTCTTCTTCCCCCAGTTTTATGTCACTGAACATGACGTCATATGGTATAGAATATTCCATGGGTCAGTTGGTGTCAGCTGTCCCAGCTGTGTCTCCTTCTAAGTTCTTGTCCAACCCCAGGGTTCTTGCCAGTGGGGTGGCCTTGACCCTGTGCGAGCACTACTCAGTAGTAACTAAAACATCTCTGCATTATCATTCATGCTTTCAGCACAAATCTAAAACATAGCTAGCTACCATAAAGAAAAATAACTCTATCACAGCCAAAGCAAGCACATTCTCCACCATCTACTCCATACCATAGAACATCATGTTCAGACTATAAATTTGAGTGAAGCTGGCAGAGAGCCACCTATCGTTGCTCAGGCATTGTCAAGGCATCAGTCAGCAGCTGGTGAGCAACTGTAATATGCATCACCTGTCTGTCTTGAAGTTTATTCTTCTCTCTTTAAAAAAATTTACATAATTATTACCATTTTGCTATTATTATAGTTATTATATTTTGCTTTATTGTTACAATAAAACTGTTATTATCTCAACCAATGGGTTTTGCCTTTCTCTGATTCTCCACTCCATACCACTGGGCAGGGAGGGGGGGAAGAAAAAAGGGAGTGAGCAGCTGAGTGGTACTTAGTTGTCAGCTGGAGTTAAACCACAGCAATAGGATAAATATTTTCATATTTTTTTTCCTGTTTATTGCTATTTATTATTTCCTTTTCTTTTTTTGCTTTGCTTTATATGTGAGGTAAAAAATATCTTTCAAACTAATATTCTCAGGATTTCTCAGTGTTTTCAGTGTCTTAAATTCTGGCAAAGTTATTTTATTTTGTGTACTTTTGCTTTTAAGAACAAGAAAATCTTTTTAGATAAGGTTTAATTCCACATTTTAAATGATGTCTAAAATTTATTTCTTTTTTCTTTCTCTTCTACTCAGGAAACTTGATTTCACTGAAATTGTGAACTTAAGCCCAAAAGCACTAATTTCCCTCTTATCACTTTATAATTATATGTAAGAGAGAAGCAACTCCAGAAGTTAATTAGTAGCCTAGCTTTATTTTATATATATATATTACTTCTGAAACAGCCCCTTTCCAAATGCTATTCAAGCAGTTCTAGATCATAAAATTAGCTTTTCTTAATACAACTTTTTTCTTTGTTCCCCTGGTTTCACCTGTGGTTTTGTGGCTCTCTTCTACTGTAGGTCAGGTTAAATTCCACCTGTCCCTTAAAAGCCATCTGAAATGTTCAGTATCCTCCTCTGGTACTCATAAAACTTTAAATCAAGGAAAGACAAAAAAAGCACTTCAAACAGCCCTCCTTTTTCTGCCTCCACTTGCTGAGATGTGGGAGAACTGAAGTTGTTTCCTATTCCTCTGATACCTGATAACCAGAGAAGGGAAAATAGTGAATGCTTTTTTTTTTTGCCCTTACAAAGAAAATAAATCATTCTCTGGGAACACAGAAGGTCACTGTCTGTAAGCCTAATTTTCACTGATGTGTTGAGAAATAATGGATTTATATATTATTCGGACAATATTATGTTCTTAGCAGGTAAGTCGGTTTGAACCTGTCTCCTTTGGTTCTGGGTCTCCTAAATCATTAACCTTTGCTAATTGTCCTCTGGGTTTCTCTGTGGAGTCCTTGACCCTGTTCACTGTTTCACATATTTTTTCACTTCTGTCATAAATGAGTGATTTGGATCACTTAAAGAATCACTGTTAGAGGTATTAGCCAAAGGGATTTTCATATTATGTTGTAAAAAGGAGACTTAACAAACTTCAACGGCAAAGTTCACTGTATCACTTGCTACATGGATACAACTTATAAAGGAAAATTAAGTTAGAATTGGGTTATAATGATTTACCCTGAGACCAGGGATGTGAAAGTGTAAGGGAGACCCTCTCGCTGAGTCATGACATTCAGAAAGGAGACCACCTTGCTATCTAAAGTCATGATGAAGTTTAGATGAGGCTGGGTCCAGTCTTAGTCTTAGATTTGGACAATGGCTTATGTCTAATGGAATTATCTATACAAATTTTATAGAATCATAAAATAGTTTGGGTTGGAAAAGTCCTTCAAAGGTCATATAGTCCAAACCCCCTGCAATAAGCAGAGACATCCTCAACTAGATCCAGTTGCTCAAAACTACATCCAGCCTGGACTTGGATGTCTCTGGGATTGGCGAATCTGCCACCTTTCTGGGCAACCTATTCCAGTATTATACCTGCTTCATTGTAAAAAATTTCTTCCTCATGTCTTGCATGAATCTCCCCTCTTTCAGTTTAAAACCATTACCTCTTGTCTTATCGCAACAGGCCCTGATGGAAAAGTCTTTAATCATCTTTCTTGTAGGCCCCTTTTAAGAACTGAAAACCTGCAATAAGGTCTTCTCTTCTCCAGGCTGAGCAACCCCAACTGTTTCAGCTTTTCCTCACAGGAGAGGTGCTCAGTCACAGGGGATCTGTTGCAGGTAAGTGTCTCTCCACTCCGGATAAGGAAGGATCTGAGGTCTCAGGTAAGGAATCTCAAACTTTGAGAGGAATCCCTGATAAAGAGGAGAGTCACCTGGTGTGCAGTACAGTTGCAACTCAAACTGGACTCATTCAGAGATCTGTCATTAGCAGACAGGTCTCCCTGCTTCAAGGAGCAGCCCTGCAAGGTGTCCCAGCTCAAGAGGTGATCAGCACCCTGTAGTCACTCTGCCTATCAGGGAGAGCTCAAAGGAGGCTCACTCAAGCTGTCCTATTTATGGAATAAAGTAGTCGGCTTATAGGCAAATTGCATATGATGGGAAAGGTATGCATGAGACTCCTGGTACCCACAACTTTCTTTGCTCCTTGATAAATGAGTCTTGAAAAAGCTACCTGCTATTCATGTGTTAATCGCATGATTAGTGTTCCAAGCTGATATGCATCATTGCTCACTGTGTCACTCTGCTCCCTTGTGGGTTTCCTGGAGGAGTTCTTGGCCCATCTACAGCTCAGGCCTTTACCTCCTTTGCAGTCTGTACCAAAAAACTGGTAGTTTGGCTAAGGGGTCAAGTTCATCCATCAAAGCTTTCAACAAGTGTTGCAGAAAAATACTCTTATGTTTGAGTAGGAAGAAAAAAGGGAAACTGAAAACATAAATGTGCTTCTGGGATACTTTCGATATTTTGCTGACTTTGAGTTTATATTCCACTGGTAGCTGATCACTAATCTGGAGGCCAGCCTGTGCCCACTGCCTGGGCTGGTGATTAGACTGCTTAAAACTTAACTCTTCTCAAGTAGCCTCATACTACTTGGCTCTGAGTCTGTTTGAGTCCTTCATGACTCCAGAAATGTGTTTTTCTGTTTCATGGTATCTAAAACAATAGGGTTGTGTCACCAGATTGATGACTGTAAGAGCAGTGTTCTCAATTTAAAAAGCTCAGTGCGGCAACACAGGGGAGATTTTGGGGATTTAAAGTCTGTTATACCTGTGCATAACAGCTAAGAAGGTTGGATAGTCCCAAGTCCCAGCTAAGACCCATCCGTACTTCACAATGGGACCTGTGTCCAGAAAAGACCATTAGCAGAAGCAGTAATATATTTCAGAAGAAAAATTCTGACTGACTTCAAAGGAGTGAAACTCATATTTATGCAGTATAGATGGTGAGGCTACCAAGACTCAGGGAGACAGTAACTAGGGAGCTGTTAATTAGCAGTGTGAAATACCTACTGAGAATAAGGAAAAATAAACACTTGTATACAATAAGAAAGATAAAAGGTACAAATAGAACAAGAGATCTTGACTTCCAAAGAGTTTTGAAAACAATGGGGAATTTTAAAGAAATTAGACAAAACTAAATGTGAAGTGGTTGAGAGTGTCCTTTCAAATGCTTTATTTTATTCCATGTAATTTATCTCACACTAGATTGAAAACCTTTGAGATTTCTGGTTTTAGAAACATTTGTGGAAAAGAAACATAGGGAGAGAGGTTTAGCTCTAAACCCAGAAGAATGCTCCAGGAATTTCATTCTGAGACTTCTATTTATTGAAAATTCAGGTTGTAAATAAAAAGTTTTTTCTGCATAAAAATGAAATGTAGTATAAATCTTTTATTTGATCCAGAAGGATGTATAAAGTAACTGTAATTAATCTTATAAACTTATTTTAGTTCATCATCCTTGCCAGAATCTAATGTTTTATTTTTACTGCAAAAGAATAAAGATATGTTTTATGAATTCTAAAGTTCAGTTGGTTCTATTAAAAGACAGTTAAAAAAAAAAAAAAGGCAAAAAAACCCCTACCCAAACACAGAGTGACTATTCCAAGTCTAAATAATTTTCTTAGGACAATGTTTCCACGCAGAATTGCTAAATCTTCTGAGATAGGGAGAATTTCAGATATCCAGTTTCACTTAATTTTTCTGAAGATAATTTCCATTTAACTTTAATCCATTTATTCCACTTTTTTATGATATATATCATGTTTCTGCCTTTACACTGCGAGTTTAAAAGATTTAATTAAAGTGGGAAGTCATTTATGTAACATGAAAAAAAATGGGATTTCTGCTTCTTGTTCTTCATACATATTCATAACTAACAGTGAGACAGTATAAACACACATAAATATTTATCTCACAATGGATACATAAATGTGTATATAAGATTCCCAACAATAGTGTAATCTGATACAGACCCAATGTTTACTGGATACAGTACTGCCACCTTTTGGTCGCATTCCTCACTGCTACATATAGGTAAGTGCCTTAGAAACATTTTGTCTTAGAAACTTAATTTTATTCCAAATTTCAACATGCTACGTAAAATACAGGATTTTGGGAGAGTGTGTTCAGTTCACTGAAAGTTTTTCAGTATTTTTAGAGTAATAGTTTCTAGCTTATCTGAATATTGCATGGGCTACTTACCATTACATTTCTAAGTTAGCCAAAGCCTTCATGTGATGGCTGGGTCTACAAATCTGATTATTTGTTTTCCCATAAAGCTGACCTACTTAACATATATTTCGATAGTGGTGACATCAGCTGATGTATTTTCACAGTTTCTCCATTTGAGTATCTAGACATTATGGGATGGTAGATCTTGTGAACCACTTGACCATAGCCACTGCTTCTGTAGATCTCTAGAACCCTATAGTAATTGCCCATCTTTCAGATTCCTAATTGATGGTCACAATGCTTTACATTTAATCCTCTATCTGCTCACTTTATGTTAAAACCTCTATCTGATAGTCTGGGACCCATTAACTTTAAAGTTGTGTACAGGTAGAAATGTTCACCCAAAAGAAATCTGTCTGGAGGAAGAAAAAGATAAAGTGAAAATTATGGGGTTTAATGTTATGTGAATTTTTATCATCTGCAGTTGGTGCAATTCTAAAAAATGGTCAATATGTAGTGCTATGTAAAATCTTAAAAGCTCCTGAAATTATGTAGTAGATGCACACCTAACTGTAGGTGTCTTTGTGTGAACTGCATATCTAAGCTCCTGCCACAGCCAGTGCAAATCTTCGATTTGATTCCGTTGCCCAAATAATGATATCCATTGCATGATCTGGCACAAAGATATTTATATGACACTGGCATACACAACACAAGATTTTAGAAACACTCCTGTTTTCCTAATGCTAGTTGAAGGTCAAAGGGTATATGTATGTCAGGATATCTCAGATGCCACTAGGTGTTTATGTACACGCTTGTCCTTAGACATTATAGGTAATGTAAATGCCTGAGTGTAGTTGTCTACTTCTGTACGTCGTTCCACCTCGTATTTCCTGTTGAATTTAAAGTCTGTCCTTATCACTGATTTTTATACATGTATACAGATCCAGGTGTTATTCGAAAGGTTGTTTGGGGCTGTAGGAAAATAACTGAGGTTGGGGAAAAATGAAGAAATATGGTTTCACAAAGCTCAGCTCAGAGACTGTATTGTCAGAGCAACCTTGAGATAAGACACAGATGCTGCTCCTAGGGCAATATCCTTGAAATGGGAAGTAGAGTGGTACAGAAGTACCATGGCTCATTCCTGTTATCAGGGAGAAAGAACTGCCTGGACACTGTCAAGGAGATGGACCGTAGCTACTGCCTCAGCAGTGATGGTGAGAATGTGTCCTGCAGCTGAACTTTGCTTCATTATAATACTAAAACACACACCCACCTCAAGAGATACCCCTGCCCTGGCTGCGACACCCCTCACTGAGCTTGTACTCTGAAATTCTTTTAGCCTGTACCCTGAAATCGAAACAAGGAAAATTCACACCAATCCTAACAAACGTATGAAAGGAATTTATGACTAGAGTAACTCAAGCTCTGCCTGAAAGTAAAGAAATAGTATAAATTGGAGAAATAGAAGGGGGATATTTGGGAGAAGTCCTCCATCGAAACATCTGGGATCAGTCGAAGGGCTGGATATCTCTCCTCCCCCCCACAGGAACGCCTATTGGGTAAGAGCTCTGTGTTATGCACATTTAATTACTAACGTCTTGCTAGCTATTTAGTATTATCACTGATCAGTTTTGATTCTAACCAAATCTGTTTTCATAGTCAGTCACTATCACCGGCTATCTTGAACCTGTATCCTGTCACGAGTATATGTAATATATTTCTTACATATATAAGTTTCCAAAAACTTTAAGGGAATTGGCCTAACGTGCTGCTCATGCTGCATAGGTTAAACGAACACCCTCCGACTTTGTGAGCTACCCAAGGCAGGGTAGGCAGGTTGGATACAAGGGTCTCGTCCTTCCTTGGAAGCGAATGGACTGGTCTCCCTAACCTCTATCAGCGTGGTGCTGCTCCTAGGGTCCCTGAATAGGTTGGGTGAACACCCTCCAACTTGGCGGGCTGCCCAGGGTGGGCAGGCGGGTTGGATACAAGGGTCTCATCCTTCTTGGGAAGCGAGTAGACTGCCTGGTATCTTAACGTGACAAACTGAAATTCCAAACCTACAACCTTCCTATGCAGTGCACCATATTTGCTCCTTTCAGTTAGTGTGAAGGGCTAAACTCTGTTTTATTTTTTGGCTAATTCTTTTCAGTTAAAGATGCACCATTGCATAGATTTCTCTATTGTATTTAATGCCTAAAGTCTTTATAATATCATAACAAACCATTTAAATGAAAAATAAGGCTTTATGTCAGAAAATCCAGACTCCCAAAATATTATTCAAAATGCAGGGGGTGGGGAAGTTTAACAGTTTTCTTAGTATATACATATTTCTGAACTAAAGACCTCTGTACTATATTCACTCTCGTAGCAGTATACACACTGAAATTAATCTTTGCAACCAATATATCTTCATGAGCTTCTGGTGTGTGTAGTCACTCAGGATTTTATTAATAAAGAAGTGAGGGTGACAAAAGCCACTAAAAAAAGCCTTACAGAAAAAGAAAAATGGAATTTAATCATATTTGTTGCCAAAATATGTGTACAGATTGAACTGACTGTGTCTAGTAGTCATCTGTTCAAGATTAAGGTTCTTTGCATAGAGAGATTCTCTATGCTTTTGCAACAGCAGTTTGACTTTTGTGGTTTTTTTACTAATTTTTTACAATGAAATGTTAGAATATCCTGAGAAAACAGTCTAAGATCTTGTTGATTATCTTTTCTCCTTTTTTATCAGTATGAAAATCTCAGGAATCAGAAGGATATATATTATGGGTATATTTGATTGTTGGATTGTATAGTAGTAAGAACAAAAGGTTAAAAAGAGCTCTTTATTTGAAACTCAGTGTTCCTATTTTAGCATGAGTTTGGGGCAATTAAGTTTTCCATTAAGCTGATGCAAATAAAGAATAATTCCTCTGAAGTCAGTATACTTATTTCTCATAAATCTGGCAAACAGTTCAGACTCTCAGGTCATGTTTTTTAGTGGATGGTATGAATCATTACTGTCCATTTACTTTGAAAAGTCATCTGTTCAGAGAGTGCTGTTTAGAACTACAGCACTCTGTGACTTGAGAAAATACAAAGGAGACTAATACTTCCTTATTTCATGAACCTCCTTCATTCAAAAAAATAGTAAAAAGGGTTCCCAAACTCCAGCTATTGCATAAGATCTTTCTGATTGTTTTAATATGCTGCACTTATTTTCACCACAGCTTAATTATTTAATTGGGTGTTGATCTTTCAGAAGCATGAGATGCTCACCATTATGCCAAAATTTATTTTTAAAGCTGAAATTCTGTTCAGATGTGCAGCTCACTTCTTTCAGTTAATTCAGCTGCACTGTGCGTCTTGCTTTCTGTTTTCTGCATTACAATAGCAGTGATTTCCTTGCCTCTATGGGCACCTAGCCAGAAAGACAGAGTAACCCCAGTGTCTCTCTGTGCTTTCAATGCCACTTCAATGGACTACTGCTGTGTCATGGGTTCAGCAGTAGCAGTCATTTTTTCTCCTTCTTAGTGGCTGGTGCAGCACTGTGTTTCTAACTTT
>WYDI02036947.1:0-25044 GCA_009867235.2 Psittacus erithacus | reverse complement strand
AAAGAAAGAAAGAAAGAAAGAAAGAAAGAAAGAAAGAAAGAAAGAAAGAAAGAAAGAAAGAAAGAAGGAAGGAAGGAGGAGAAAAGGAAGGAAGGAAAGAAAGAAAGGGAAAGGCTCTCTTAGTATTTTTCTTGACTGGAAGAAAAACAGAAAACACATTTATTTCCCCTGATTTTTAATGAAAATTGGTATTTTCTTCAGAAATGACTTGCTGACAACTTTGGTATCAATCCTACTCAAAGGTTCTCTGCACTGGGAGGCACATAGCTGCTTCACCAATTCCGCTGCATTTCTTTGTAGATTCAGCTGAAGGAAAAACGTCAAATAAATTCTTTGTTTCCAATTAGCTCTAAACACAAATATGCACACGTCTTTACACAGAGGCATGGCAGGCACACCAAAATATTTGCAATTTTATGAGCTTATTAGGAAATAAACCAGACAAATGTCTCTCCTGATCATGAGCAGGTAAGTCATCACTCCTTGTGCATAAACACAGAGGGCAGAGGGTTTTGTCTGTACCGCAGGTAACTGAAATAAAATTGCAAGCTTATAAATATTGATGCTGCTCCCCTACTCTGCTCTTGTGAGACCCCACTTGGAGTATTGTGTAAAGGACATGGAACTGTTGGAACAAGTCCAGAGGAGGCCACGAGGATGATCAGGGGACTGGAGCACCTCCTGTATGAAGACAGGCTGAGAAAGTTGGGGCTGTTCAGCCTGCACAAGAGAAGGCTGCATGGAGACCTCAGAGCAGCCTTCCAGTATCTGAAGGGGGGCTATAGGGATGCTGGGAATGGACTCTTCATTAGGGATTGTAGTGACAGGACAAGGGGTAACGGGTTCAAACTTAAACAAGGGAAGTTTAAATTGGATATATGGAAGAAGTTATTTACTGTGAGGGTGATGAGGCACTGGAATGGGTTGCTCAAGGAAGTTGCGAACGTTGCATCCCTGGCAGTGTTCAAGGCTGGGTTGGACAGAGCCTTTGATGACATTGTTTAGTGTGAGGTGTCCCTGCCCATGGCAGGGGGGTTGAAACTGGATGATCTTAAGGTCCTTTCCAACCCTAACTGTTCTGTGATTACTCCATAAATATTTTATTTGAAGATAAAAATAAAGGTACACACCTGTTACAGCGTATCTTTGCCTTCAGAACCACAATCTTCTGCAGTGAAGAAGTTCTGATGGTAATTCCCAACAACTGTACGATCCTTCTTCCTGACGAGCTGTTGTATCATCGGCTAAGTAGTAGAGGTGAGACTATGAGGGAAATGAGCATACGAGAGAACAGTTGTTAATCCTGGAAGATATGCACAAACATAGAACAGTTGTTAATCCTGGAAGATCTGCACAAACATATTTGCTTCATTATGTTTCAAAGCTCTGAATTGTGAAAAATATAACCTAAAAAGTCCTGAAATTTTCTGCTTTTTTTCATTTCAAGAAACAGTCTGAGATTCCTCTTCCTATCCAAGCTAGACTAAGCAACAATTAAACTTTATTAATATTGTCTACTTGGTATTGTCACAGTCATCTTTGTTCCAAAGAGAGACAGTTTGCGAAATTCTAGAGTTTGTTATTTAGCAAGTCCCTTCAGGTTTTTCATGCCTAAACTTATGGTTAAGCATTTTTGTTACTTGTTAATGAGTGCAGATTCAGCAATTTATCTAAGTATTCCCTTAACACTGGTTTTAGCTTTGCATATTTCCCAGCAGGCTGCTGGTCTTCTCTAACTAATTGACCTGGCTTCTGCTTCATAAAGAAGGAAGAGCAATAAACAGGGAAGCATTCATTTCCTACAGCAGAAAAGCCACTTTCATCTAGCGACGCTCACTGACTTGACTAAGCAAGAATTAATAACTTCCTGTTGGGTGCTCTGTCAACTCAGAGATGGTGCAAAATGATTTCATAATAAAATCTGGTATAAGCACAGTCAGAGGGCCAGTAAAAAAGTCCTGACATCAGCACCGCTTTAAACCAATTCCTATTTGGGTCAGTCCTGGAGAAGCACAAAAGATGATCCATGTCTTACAGCCTGGCTTGAAAAGCAGCAGCTGCTCTGAGTCCCAGAAAGGTTTTACCTGAATCTTCCCCACCTTCTTGCTTGTTAGTGAATGAAGCTGTCCCACTTCACTCCCCTGGTTGCTGAGGGGCATGGCAAAGTGAGCAAAGGTAACAGAAGACCCTCTCCTGTTTTTTACCATATCCAGTAATGGTCATTTCAGAAGGTGGTGAAGTGAGCATTTACAGAATAGGCTGTCTAAGAGGTCTCTTCTGACCCATATTTCATTGAAGACATTTTAGTATAAGCACAACATCTTGCTCAAAGCAGGGTAAGTACTTTTCTACTGTGAAGTACAGGTACTTTTGGACAAGGGAGATGACTACAGCAATAACAGCTTGGAGACCTGCAGCAAGGAGCTTATAAGCCCTGGTGGCAAGCTTCCCACCCTGCAGGACTGCAGGCAGGTCCAGCAGATGAAGCCACAGCAAATTTACAATGACCCAACACTGCTGCTTTTTTAATCCTTAGAATGGAGAGGCAACCCTGTGGAGCTGAGGGATTTGTTTCCTTTTCCTGTATGAGAAAATCAGGAAAGAAGTTGTAAAAAATTCAAAGCTGGGATTCCTCTTCCCGTCCAAGCCACCTCCTCCCTACACAAGGGAAGCCTTTGAGTGTAAATACTTCCCTTTACAGAGTGAAAAGGACAAATGTGCCCTGCGCTGTCTAAATGCACCAGCAAAAGTTTCCTCCTTCCGGGGACAAATCAGACCAGGAAAGATGATCCTGTGATTAAAATTCCAGCCTGAGACTCCTTTTTCAGTATTCACTTTATGATACCGGAAAGGCCACTTAAGCTTGCTATGAGTAGGTTAACCATCTGCAGAAGATGCATAACCGTATTTTCCTTTTTACTCACTAGAATGTAAATTGTTTGGGTCATCTCCCAGTATTAAGGGGTATTTAGTCATTGCTGCAGTATAAATATGTAAAAGAAATAACACACTGGAAACCAAAACAAACCAATAATCTGCCATAAATGCCCAATCTCTCTCATTCCCGAACACCAGTATGGCTCTAACTCCGTCAAGAAGGAGCCATTTGGTGGCTCCTGGCTTTTATGGCAGCTCCAAGGGCTGCCCTGACCCAAAGAGTTCAAGTGGGCCACCTGCAATGAGAGGAAAGCACTGCCGGTTTACCAGGCTCCATGCAGTGCTCTCACAGGTTGCAAGACAGGTCTGGTGAACTGCCTGAGCACAAGGACATAAATGGAGTATTCACTGTGTCTATAAGGACTGCAAGTTCTAAAAGGATGTGGTGTAAGAGCTTGTGTCAATCAGTATCAGTGCCTGATATCTGAGGGACTGACATTTCCATCTTAACCTGGCATTTTCCAGTCAAGTCAGTCTGAAACACTATATATATAGAAAATCTGTGTGAGTGTGTGCACACATATGTATATGTGTGTGTGTGTGTATACACACTAAAATTTTCCCTTCAGCAAAGAAACCATATCTAAAAGGTCTTGGAATAAAAAGTAATGAACTCTTCAAATCAAAGAGCCACAGGAATTCATTGAAGTCAATTGAGTTGGACACAGGTTAGGAAGAGATCCAAAACCTCTGTGAATTCAGCAGGACTGTACCAGTAATGTCTCAACTCATTTATTGCAGAACTCTCCTAGAATGACCCTGCACAAGAAGACATGAGGCATTTCAGTACATCAAAAGGAGAATCGTCAAAATAAAGTTAGTAAAATGAGAAATCATTCTCGAGTATTAGACATTGAGAAAAGTATTGAGCCCTGGGAGCATTTAGGAGAACAAAATTACTTGGAGTTAAGATTTTGCTCTATAAATGAGCAAGAATTTCTCTGGACAGTGAGTTCATGAAACCAAGGATGAAATGTTTGACAGCTGGGGGCAAAACCTTATCTGGTTATAAGATATGGTTTGAAAAGCATCTTCCAGGGAAGGTTAACTGAAAAACCAGTACTGCCACCTTTAGGAAATATTGCCAGGTTATAGTTTGAGCTCTATAACAGACTAACATTGCAGTAATAGCATAGGTTTGGCAAAAATATAAGCAACCTCATGAAAATCTCTGGCTTTTTCGTTACTGTTTTGAATATTCATCCCACAGAAATGTTTCTGTATGTAAATAAATATTACACTAGCCTCACATATGTGCTTAGGGCTCAGGAATACAGAGTCTCCATCTCCCTGCTGATCCATGGTGAACTGCTGAAGTGCAATAAATTAATCATGCGCATGAACCCTTTTTGACAAATGACCTCTCATAATTAGTCCTTTTCCTAAAGAGATTTCAAGACTGGAAATTTAATCATAAGGAAAGGAAATCCAGCAAACTATTCCTTCTGGCCACAGACATCAAATTTCGTATCTATGGTTATATTGTATGCAGAAAATGCCATGTTACATTAATTAGTGGAAGCTTTTGCTTCCCTCCTTTGGCAATCCACATGTATGGTGCCATAAGGGTAAGACACATGAGGTGCTGTATTAAAGCATACTCTGTGAATATCTACTGCCGTTGTTCAGTAGTAAATATCTTTATCCACACGATAGGAACATGACTGACCTGAGTCTCTCCCAGCAGAGATTGCCCCTTTCAAAGATAACTTCAGCCAACTGCTTCCCACAGCAGTAAGGAAATCACTTGCTTTTAATTCTATTCTGAAGCAATTTCCCTCCACCACCAGCAGAGCAATCATGTCAGCAGGAGCAGCGCACATCTTGACCCCATTTAGTGTGTGCAGACCCAGACCCTTGTATTTGTGCCCCTGCCGATGCAGGGTCAAGCAGCAGCCATGAGCCTTTCCTACTGCAGCAGCCTCATCCCACACGCACCACAGGGCTGCCCCTATGCAAACCTCCCTGTGCAGGGAGACCTGGGAGGGAGAGATAAAACAATTCTCCAGCCAAAGCTGAAAGCAAGAGGAAGCTTTTTCTCACCCAAGGCATGAGAAAGCTGTAAAACAGCACGATATGTGAGAGAAGGAAATGGAGCCTGACGGGTTCGTATCAGGAAAGCACCAAGCGTAACCCATTAAAAGATTTTGTTATTACTTAGCACAGCTGTAGCATGAAGATACTGCAGGGTGGGAACCCTAGGTATGACCACACCGGAGAGAGCCAGACCTGCTCTTCTGCATGCATGTGCGTCTGCGTGACGTGCATCAGGAGGGCTCTTTCAGAATACAGGCACTGTTTGTTTAACATTCCTCTCCTCCTCTCAGAAAGGGGGAAAAAGTGAGAAAGGGAAATTTATTTGTCCATGAGGCCTTTTTAAGCAGATGAGGCAATTACCTGATTGCATCTATTATATGCAGAGCTGCTCCAATCATCATAAAGCACAATTGCCAAACTACTATTTACTGCAAAAAAAACCCCCTCCAAACACCCAACCCTGTTTAACTAACCCTAATGCAGGGGCACGGACCAGAAATTTCTATTCTCAGCCTCATCAGGCCACATCAGTGAGAGGGCTGGAAGCCAAGAGCAGGGCTTCATCCTGAAATGCATATCCTTGGCTTTCCAGCTCACTGTATCAGAGATCCTTAATGCTGTATTTCTTTAGAACTAGCCTACTATGGAGGGTTACTAAACATACATCATCAGCCCAACAGAGCACTAACAGGAGTATGCGGCAATCAACCGAACGGACCGAGCAAGAGCTGGGAGGAAGATAGTGTGGGAGGATTTTAAGTGAACTGGTGTGTTCATAAAGAATAACAAATAGCCCAAAAGGCTCAAGGTCCCTGTTCATTCAGGAAAGACAGAGAAGCAGTACAGGCTCGGGGGGGGGGGGGCAGGTAAAGAGCACTGGGGCTACAGAGCTTGTGGAGCTCTCAGGGCATAAACCCCACTTTTTGTCCCCACTTCTGTGCAGATGCTGGACTAAGCACAGGCATTTCTCAAGACCAAGTGCTGTGGCCTCCACAATTGCCTCCAGGAAGGAGATGCATCACTGGGAGCTAGACAGCTCCCCAAGGTCAGCAGTGCCAGCACCACTACCGCAGCGCTGTGATGGAAGCCCAAACCCTTTCCCTTCCTGTGGCTATTTGAAGCCCCTCTTGGTGATGCAAGGAGTACTGGCTTGTAATCCTCTACTCCCATTTCCCCCCCAGACCACAAATACTGCCAAGGTGAGCCCTGAAAATACAGGGTTAAACACCTGCTGAGAGGGCAGTTCAGTCACAGTAATCCCTCGCAGTCCACCATCGCATCCAGCATTGTGTACAGTAGGAACAATGCAGCAGACATTCATCCTTTTTCTCATAGAAGAAAATGAATAGAATTTCCTCTCTTTTAGGTCTGCCCAGTTCAGTTTCTACAGCTTCAGACAGGCTTTAGCTTTCCTTATTGTGCCTCTGCTATCTATGCCCAAGAAAGGCAGGAATTCAGCAGGCTGCATCCCTGCTGCCTGTAGCTGGAGCCCAGTCTGACCCAGTCCCTCCACACTTTTTCTTCATTAGGAAACTGTTGCAAAGTGAAAGACAGCACCTAAGTGGGATGGATAACAGTCTGGGCCTCGGTGTGCCCAAATCCCAACTTGATGTGACATTGCAAACACAGTGTTGTTCACAAGCCTATAGCTGAGGACCTCTGAGACTACAAAGAGCATCTCTAGGGAGAGAGAGGTTGCCTGTAAAAAAACATTCCCCCTGCTCAGCCTTGCTTTGCCCTTCTCATATGGCATCACATCCCCCTACATAGCAGAGGGTGTTCCAAGGCAAAAGCAGCATCAGAGCAGTGTGCACCATTGGAGAGTGGCAACACAGGCGCATATCAGCAAACATGGCCCCCAGTGCTCCTCAGACAGTACTGGGACGTGCTCCACAGCCTGCCATGGAGAAACCTCTTGGATTTGTGGAAGTGCAGCTGCCTAGGGGGAAAAGATGTCCATGAAGCACTGGGATGGGGAGAGGTAGCTATATAATGAAACACCATGAGAGAAGTGCTCATATATTCATAGGCTGTGCTGTCACCTCTCAGAGGCATTGAACTGGATGGGTTCTTACTGTTGTCATTACTCCAATAGTGCTGCGCTAGGCACTTCTAAGACCTACTGGGATAAATGATTACAGCCGCAATTCAGTTCTGTTTAGAAATACATGTACCTACAATAGAATAAGTCAGTTGCTATATGAAGCTCATGCATTTGGATTACAGCCAGCATACTGTACTCACAGAGTAGCAGATAGGAGAGCAGTAGCAGCATGTCAGGTCACTACAGCTTGTTCCTTAACCCATATCCAAGAATCTAGTGACTGGGGAGAATTCACAGAAGACCAGAGCAGGCAGAAACATCTCATTTCCCCAGCCTTGCTCCGATGCAGTTCCACAGAGCTCAAAATCAATTTGTCCTGACTTCCACCAGAATGGAAGCAGAATGAGGAGTTACGCATCTATTTATTACAGTGCTAAAAGGGGGAAAAAATCAAGCAGATGTGAAAGCAATGGCTTTGTTTGTTTATTTGGGGTTTTTTGGGGTTTTTTACCCTTCTCTAGCCCAAAAGTTACTGGGACATGCATTCAAGGAAGCCTCCAGAGACACACCAGCCCTGCATTTGACTTCCCCCAGTGAGCAGATTGCTTAGTTGCATTTACACTACCTGACCCAGTTTTTAGCTCCCTATTTGAAGAAAAAACAAAATCATACATAAAACCAAGCACAGACCAAGTGCACTTAGAGAGGATTTGAACTGTGAATCACATCAAAGGAAACTAGAGGAAAAGAGAGACCTTATTTTACCCAATGTACGAAAGGGATTGATATCACATTCACTTTCGCAGTGACTTAACCTCCCCTCCCTGCCTTCCTCCTTGCACCAGGTTTCACCCTCACTAACTAGGTTATAATCACACATGCCTGTTCTAAAGCTACTCTAATGTCATGTTTGTTGTAGGTAAAGGCAAGGGGTGTGTAAGCAAATTATCATATACACTATACACTTATGTCTAGCAGCAAAGGATGCTCAAGATGTTTGTCTGCAAGAACCCCAAAGCTGTCGGCCAATGTGAAGGGGGTTCTCAAAAGTAAAGAAGTTAAGGTCACTGGCTTCTATGTTGGAAGCCTGGGTATCCCATCACTTTAGACATCTCATATCCTTTCCTGTGACTGAAGATCCAGTCCCCAGGCCCTCAGCTCACAGCTAAGGGCACATGCATTCATTTTGAGGGGGCCACTACAGAGGGACCAGCTTTCCCCTCAGTTTGTGTAAGCCCTACCAATCTTCACAAACCTAAACTAATTCTACTCCTGAGTCCTTCCCCACATCATGCTTTGTGACTGGTCTGACCACAGTCTGAGGGACTGTTCCCACACCTCTGCCTAATGAATGTCCTCATATGGCCTCACAATTAATTTTTCATCCAAATGAGAATGAAAGGACTTAGGCTTCAAATGAGAAATAGCTTCTAAGTTTCTAAGGAGGAAAAGCTCCTCTTCACATATATGTGTGTGTGCACACGTACTTGCACATACAACAGACCAAATTTTGCCCATTTGCAACCAAAACAGAAAAACTTCAAGCAGAACCCCCCAGCAAAGATTCAGTGTTAAAAAAACACATCATAGTGTCCTATTTCCCCCTGCATTTTTAAAAGTGAGAACTCTAGAGTAATTTAATGTCGCTGTTTACCACACTTTTGATTGAACACAGAGATCAATAACAAGCTGCTGGTCAATAAAGAGCTGCTCATGGAAGGCAACAGCTTCTTGCAGGTGCTAAAATGGAAAAAATACAGAGGAATAATTAATATGTGTTTGGCAGTGGCCACTGGGCTGTAACTAATAAGGTAAATGTATCATCTGTTAGGAGAAAGTTTTCATTTCACAGCTGCATTGAAGGTCTGGAGACACTTCTCTGGCTGCCTGCAAGAACCAGGCACAGGTTGTTCCCATCTCAGGTAGGTGTTTTAGCCAAGCAAGGAAAACTTTTTTGCATCTCTTTCAAAGTATTTATTGCTTGCACATTTCCTCCAGTAGCCAGCAAGTCAAAGGCCATTTTCACATTCCAGCAATTAGGATGGAGATTCTAATGCCCTCATCGTCGTCGTGAGGCTGTATCTGTTGTCTCATCAGGTTTTAGATCCTGCTTCCTCACTGACACGGATCTGATCTTTATTTCCTGACTGAAAAGCAGATGCTAGCTGCAGGCTATCACCCAGGCTTAAGTGATCTTGGTATCATCCAGCACATCAGGCTGACATAAGCACTTCCCAGTTCATTGCAGTAGTGATTTCATTCTGCCTACATTGAACTGGAGAGGATCCCAGTCACCCTCAACAGGCTGGCTTCAGCTCATGACAATAAAGCAAAAGGGAGAGGAAGAAAAATGTCATGAAGGGTGCTCTGTAAAATAAAAGTGCCCATAAAAACTGGGCCCTCAAACTGATGGAGGAATAAATGCATCAAATGAAATTCACAAATTTTAATATAATATATATGCACATTTATATAGTATATATGTTATATATATATTTTATATATTTTTATATATATAAAAGTTAGATAGATAGATAGATAGATATTTAGATATTCCCTCTGGTTTCCAAATCCTGCCGCAGAGCACTCCATCTAGTCAGGGTGTACCTATCACCTCTGCTCAACTTCTCCTTTTAGTAACCTAGAAATCCAAAAGGCACTGAGTTTACACAGACCCAGGTGCTGTGCACAGTTTCTGTTTAGATAGATGATAACCTGATTCTTTTATTTGCAGATGAAGACAGAAAGATGAAAGAAGGGGACTGCACAGGAAATAGCAAGTCAACAAACCAGATTTCAAATCCTTTGCCTTGACAGGCAGGCTGTATTGATAAGGTTTTGTGGACATTCTCCTGCTATGTTATACCACTATCCAAATACACCTTCTGCTTTCTTTTGCTCCATACACTTTTATTTTCTTCTTCAGTGATATCATATTTTAGTTAGAAGTGATCACTCTACATTATCCCACTATTTCGACCCCTCAGGTGCTTCAGCTATTAAATTATACTGCCCCATCCCTGAAGACAAGGATATTGATATTATCTGTACATCCATCCTGACGTACTGCTAACTACTACAAGATCACCTTGAGGGAGGAGTCATTTAAAATGTCCAAGAATTAAATTTAGAGGGAAAAAAGACAAAGCCAAAAAGAAATGAGGTGTTTGACTGCATGGGGTACAAGTCCATGGAATAACAGCCTTCAGCAAAGGTTACCTTCTTCCAAAAAGGAGAAGTCATTCCTGCTGTTGTTTCCATAGAAGTGACTATGAACAAAGGACTGAGTTGTTGATGCAGGAGAAATAATTGAGCCTGTAACCAGTTATATGTCTCCATATGGAGGTTCATTAGCTTTCCAGGAAACACACATTAAAACTAAGACAAGTTCACACCTAAGTCCAAACAACTCAAAGACCTTCCCAGCATGTCTGTGGCTTGTAAAGGTCCCTTTAAACCCTCGATGCTGTAGTGTTTTAGTTAGAGGCAATGAGGAGGATGCTTCAGCTCTGAATCCAATCCATACACAGCAGCGATGTGAAGGCATCGGGATGTAAACAGACTGACATTTCATATATTTAGGGTTTAATCTATATGGAAATTTCCTGAAAATGCCTCAATAAAAAAAAAATCACAAAAATTTATGCTTACAACTTTGGGCACGATTCTTTATGTCTTCAACTAATGACCTCAGATCTGTACTGTTGTGTGTTATAGCACAGAGCTGGTAAGTTGAATAGGAGCAGAACTGAATATTTCCTTCTGTAAAAACAAAGGAGACCTGAGAGATTTTTGTTAGATGAGTAACAAGCAGGGGTAGGGCTCACAAGACCTCTGGTGAGTTTAAGCCTCTTGGAACCTAGGCATTTGTGAACTGATGCAGGAAAAATGTAAGAATAGCTTGGACATCCAGCTTAGCTTTTAAATCATGTGGCCTGCTGAACCCTCCCAGATTGCCTGCTTCATCTCCACATGTTTATGGGTATGAAGCGGACAATGCACTGCTTTATATATATTACATGTGCAGGGTGGGTTGTTATTCCAAGTACTGGGACTGACTCCAGCTGTTAAGCTATAAATTCAAGCCACTAGACTTTTCCCACTTGGACTACACAAACTACAGATGGGATTTTAATTTCACTTGATGCAGGTGAAACGAGTCGTGGCCTGTAAAAACCTTAAATCTTTGCCCATACAAGCAGTGGTAAAATGTGAACAGCCAAAAATAACTCCCAGTATGGGTATAAGAAACATTACAGTTGAGATCACAGTTGGTCTCCCTTCACTTATGGTCTCTACCAATGACCAGCAGCAGATGCTCATGGAAAGAATAAGAATCAGAGTAAGATCAGTGATCATTCCTGAGAATGGACTCTCATTCCTTGTGAGCAGTGGCTCAGTAAATCCTCTCTCAGTGCACATCAGATTTCATGGGTTTTTGTGGACTATTTTGTCCTTAAGCCTTACTTGAAGTACATGTGCTTCGTACAGGGTGTCCATCTGAGGCCATCCCAGCACCTGAGATGTCTCACCCTAGTTAATGCACTGTTTTACAGGCGGTAGAGGGACCAGCTGACTGTGTAGTAAACACTTACCAGTCTCCAAAGATTCCTTTAGCACCCAACTAACAGCCTGAGGTTTTCACCCTTCTCCAGTGGAAAGGAGTAGGTAGAAGATCCTATGTCTCCTACACCTCTGAATAACCTTCCCCACCTATGAGTGGCAGGAAGTTCCCCAAGGACTAAGTTGCTTCCACATTCAGATGCATCCGTATGTGGAGAAGGGACATACCTGTGTGGTATATGCCATGTGCAGCTCCCAGTCCTGGAATTCACTCCACAAACACATGCAGCTACCCTATCACCCTGACTCCTGTGGAGAAGAGGCACCACCTCTGCATGGAGAAGGTGGTGACAACGTATTAATGTTGTGATTGTGCGTAACCTGAGGCACTCAGGAGAGCCTCCCAGCCTAAGCCCTAACTCAGTGTCAGCTCACACCACTTACCTATCACTGTCTTTCAGCCCAGCTGTGTTTTGAATAGGCACACAGACCAGCAGGGATGGTCCAGCTGGATCCCCAATTTGGAGAATAAGAGATGAGGATTGGATACCTCTGTGTAGGTCATTTGCCCCACTGTCCAAGACTGCAGTTACTTGAAGATTTACAGAAAGTGAGAAAACAAATGTCATGGAGCTCCATAGCATTGCCCCAAGCCGGTGTCAAAGCTCCAAGAGCGCTCCCAAAGACACATTCAGCACCACCAGCAGGAGCTGGCACCTCCAGAAAACCCAAACAGACTGAGCAGAAAAAAGGTATTTACATCAGAGACATCATCTTCAGGCTAGAAAAGGGCCCTAAAAAAAGACATAGGTCACTATTTCCTCTAGTTCCTCCTACAATGAAAACAATAACTCTCCAAGATGGCCAACCTTGACTGAAAGTCTTTAAGCAATGGGAATTCATCATTCCATTAACTCTCACAATTTCTTCAATTTCTCATTTCCATGGCAGCAGAACAGCAGTTTTCATGCAAGCTGAGAAGCAGGCGTATTGAGAGGAAATGCTCACACATATAGAAGGAATGAGTCACGAATGCTTATGCTTCATCATAGAATATCTCAAGTTGAAAGGAACCCATAAGAGTAATTGAGACTAACTCCCTGCTCTTCACATAACTACTAAAACTAAACCATACAACTGAAAGCATCATCCACATGCTCTCTGAACTCAGACAGACTTGGTGTTGTGACCACTTCCCTGCGGAACCAGGATAATAGCTGAAAAAATAACAAAGAACAATAAATTGTGTGCAGGAAATTATAAACCAGCTTTAAACTTTGCCATCCTGGGGAAAATGCAGAGATATAAAACTTATTAGCATTTAAAAGAGCACCTTGCAACATAGCAGATGTGGTTCTGCTTCTCTACCTGTTATGAATGAATCCCTAAGGCACTTCCTTTTGCATTAAAAATATATAAATTGTATAAAGTGGTATATTTTCCTGACATATCCATCAACAACAAACAACTGTCTGGGACAACATTTAGATGTGCTGCTTCAGATAAGTATCATTCTCCTTTGGCTTTAAGAAACTTCTGTGTAGCAAATTTGCTAAACACATAACTGTGGTGAAAGCCCCTTTCAGAAGCATCGTATGTGACAAGAGAAGTGAAAACATCCATGAGTTAAGAGTCCAACGAAACCAGAGAGGATTGTGAAAGCAGTATGAAGAGCCATCCTGCCACTCCTGCAACATATCAAAAACAACAGCAGCACTGCTCTGTACTGTTTTTATTACCAAAAGATGAGACAGACGTGGGAGAAGCTCTCACACTAAGATGCAGGTTATAAACAAGAGACAGAACAATTTTCAGATCTTTATCTAGGTGCAAAACTGGTCTTTTTAATCTTAAATGCTGTATAAAGTATGAAATGCTTTTGCAGAGAACCAAGCCATTCTTATTCAGATGGTTTAATTCCTAGTTCATTAAGGGCTGTGTTAGCTGCATATACTTTTCAGACTATTTTATTCATATCATGCTTAAAGAAAGACTGAAAAAGAATTGCTGGTATACGCTTTGATGGCTTTGCCTTAAGAAGGAGGAATATTTGCATGCCATATCTGATTAAAAATTTACCAGTTAGTGAATTGGGAAAATTTAAACATTATCTCAAGGCAAACTACACAAAGAGTACATATAGGTGAGTTAAGAGCAGACTTGTTGCAAGCAAAATCAATAAAAATATTCATTAAAACCCTTAGCTGTTCAGAGTTAATGGTTCACTTAGAAGGTTCTCAAACACCTTAAGGGGAAGACAATGCACAATGAAGACATTTAATTAACCTTAACTCTGACCTCCATAGCAATTGCATTCATGTACCTTGCAATCATTTTTTTCCTATCTGCTAGATACCACAGAGAGCACACTTTCTGCTCACCTTCTCATCACACAGGTCTTTCCATCTTTTCTAAATTTCTCCAAGATAAGCATAAAGGACACTTAATGAAATCACATAAAGAACAATAGGCAATGGAATGAGATTAAAGATAAACATAGGTGGACATCATCTCTGCTGCTCGGATGGGAGAACTTTCAAGATAGGAGAAGGCTGTAGTAAGGCAAATGCAACTGTTCCTCTCCCCTGGCTGTACCACAACAAGAGATCAATGAATAGAGGGCAAGATTTAGAGGAATAGTCAACCTTTTCTTTTGCATGCAAGAGAAATTACATGATTCTGGGAGTGAGGAACACTGCCAGACCACCCTCTTGCCTTCATGACCCTGTCTGCAAGAAATAATAACCAGGGCTTTCCCATGGGCAGCAAAGTAACAAGGCCAGTAGAGGTAAGATGAAGGATAGGACTTCCATCTATGCTATCCTAGATAGGATAGCCTAGGGTGAGGAATAGACTGGTTCAGGCTCCTTCTCAGAAAACTTCCTAGGTTTTTGCTAATGCTTTTTGTAGTCTCCCCACCACCAGCACTGTAACCATGATGAGAACCTCAGACTGGGAGTTGTTAGAGATTTATTCACTAAAAGCTTTACAACCCAGCATACAAATGCACAGCGTATTCACGCAGGAGTGTCAAGAACGCCTGAAAAAAACACCATTTGGAAAAAGGAAAAGACAGGATTTTTAAGAGGCGAATGAAGAGTGCCTGATTTACAGACAGAATTCCTCAGTGTTCGCAGGGGTCTATGAGGACACAGAGGTTTAATGGAAAGCAGAAAGGTCTTTAAAAGGCAGATCTGCTAAAAGCCGGCATGTATTAAGCCTTAAGATGCACTGAAGGAAAAGCAAAAAACACAACTGAAATGTATATTTAGAAGTTATTTGGAGAAGCTGCACCAAAGCAAAACAGGCTTTCTAAGACAGGATAGTTACAGGAAATAGTGCCAAAAAAGAATGCAGGCCATTTTGCAGAGTAAGATTTTGTACAACACGGATTATTTTTCACTGTAACGGGTGATATCGGAGAAACTAACCCAAAAATCTTCTAAGTCAGTGAAGAGGCTGCCATTGACTTTATCTGACAACAAATCCAGTCCCAAAGATAAGTGCTGTGTGTGTACTTTCTGTCATTGATAAATGATGGAACTGAGAAGAGCTATTTTCCAGCCTTAACCAGTTCCTTTGAATTCAGCCAAGTGCAACTCATGGCTGAATGTAACATCCTCTGACATACAGTCTCTGCCAGGGCAGCATGCAGCTCTTTTAAGCAGCATGATACAGCAGCATATCTTGCTCTAGAGATGAGAGCAACTCAAGCACTCACACATTAATAATTGGACTTGATGATCTTAATGGTCTTTTCCAACCTAGTTGATTCTATGATTAATGAAGAACATATACTATTCTCTAGGGGATCTGGTTGATCCCCCTGGCCCATGTTTGCCCGAAGATGTGTGGATATGTTTTAACATCTGGAAATCTCAGAACAAACATAAGTGCTTGCATAGCCTCTCTTGGGCTGCCCAGGATCTGGAATTCAGTCTCAGCAGAGATTATATGGTTCCTTCAGTCCCCAGATCCACTCCCTCGGAAGAGGCTAAAATGAAGACAGCTCAATCCTGTTTCATTGATGAGATTTGATGTGATGATAGGCCAAGACCTCACAACCTGAGGGAATGGTCTTTCACATCCATATACAAAGCAAAAAACTGAACCCATTACTTGCTGGAGTAGACAGCGTCTGTATGATGTTGGTCTTGATGATCTTAAAGGCATTTTTCAGCCTAATTCTATGATTCTATGTCATGGGGCAATCTGTCAAAATAAATGACTTGGAAATATCAACATTGGTAAAGATACCGGGGAGAGACAGACACATGGCTTAGATGGGAAAAGCCAAACTTTTCATCAAGGCTCTGATTTGCACCCATACTGCCTTGGGTATTCCTTCAACCTGACTTTTCAAACACTTGCAGACCTGCTTACCATTGACAGACCTGTCTGCAAGTGAGCTTAGAAAGCACGAAGAGATAGTTCAGACCCTGCCTGTGAGAGCTGTAATATCACTGCTCTTGTTTCTCTGGTAGAAATTAAGCCTTACTTTTAGCTCCAGCCCCCAGGCTTTGACTGTGTTTGCTAAGAGTGAGTCTAGTGGCACATCACAGCAGTAAGTTTCGTTCCTTTCTTTGAACCAGACATGGCAACACCCCTAGCCTGATCTACCTGCTCTTGAACGCACATCCATGTATCCTGGGTGCTAGACCAAAACCCAGTGACTCCAAGAGCTTTTTGATGGAACTGCAGAAGACTCAGTCTGGCACAGAGATGAATGACTTTCCGATAAATACTCCCTCTCTTACCTTTGAAATCCATATGCTGCTGGTAGCCCAGCTATTGTGTCATATCAGAAAACAGTGGGGACTTTTTGCTCTGCCAGCTCTTGCTTTGAGCCTACCTGCTAGTTTAATGCTGCTGTGAACTTTTGCCTTCTTGCATGCAGTATTTTGCTATCCAAAGCACGAAAAGTATGAGAAAAACACCCAGCATCCTAGAAGGAAATTAGCATCCGGCAGCCTAATAACCCATTCTCTGCATCACATGCAGGGTGGTGTAATTAAAGGCATAAAATATTCAGAATTGATTTCTGCATTTGGAAGATACATGCACAACATAACTAATGATGGCTGCTGCTGCGTGCCTGGGAGAGGAATTCTTCCCCCAAAAGGCTGTTCTCCCTTGGAAGCCTGTTGGTCCCATCCTGCCTTTGCCAAGAGAGATGAAGGTCAGCAAATAGATTCAGCTCCTGCCCAGCCCCAGCTCAAGCAGTCACAGCTCAATGCTTCAAAAGTTGAGATGGGCTGTTCTGCTGCAGAAAATCCCTTTGGCATGTTTATGCTCTCACCCAGATGCACACTCAAGCCCAGCAGCTTGTCCTGCAGTAGCACTGTGCTAATGCACAGCAGTAACCAGCCTCTGCTCACCCACTTGGTAGTGAGTGAACTCATCCGCAAAGCAAGGGACACCAGACGCCAGGACATCAGCAGGATGCACCCACACATTCACAGCACTGCTAGAACTGGTCCCAGCTCCCAAAAAGCTGATGATTTACCCATGCAACTCATGACACAGTGAAGTCTTCTGCTCTGATAATATCAGCACTGCTCACTGCCATAATATGTCCTAATATGGCCTCACAATTAATTTTTTATTTGAAAAATAGCTTTTTCTGTGATTTCCCATAGACAGAAAGACTTCCCCGACCAAGGATCTGTTTTGATGGTCCTAGTTTTGCTTGATAAGTGTGAAAGTTTCCCCAAGTCTGTCATGATCCCTCTAAAAGCAGAACAAATTCCCTCATTTAGAAAGTTTTAAAAGCATGAGAATTCAAGATGAAAAATCTAGTAAACAGAGTCAATGGGCAAGAGTGGTTTAAGCTGTACAGTAAATAGGAAGCATCTGATCTGCTTTAAAAGATCTTTAAATGCTGCATGAACAATTTTCCTCCTCTGATTTCTACCCCTATTCCAGTCACTGCAGTGACAGCTTTTCCAGGTCTCACTCATCTCACTGCATGGCAGGGTTATGAAACCAGTGCACTCTTTGCAAAGCCAAGGCAGGTACTTCCTTATATGTACTGGGCTTAAGATAAAAGGGGAGGAGCGGGAGCTGCTGCAGCCACAAATTATACAGTCACGAAAGAAATAAACAGGATTTATCTTAAAACCCTTTGGTAGGAGATCCCCAGTCTGACGCCTCCTGCACATCCACCTCAACACAAGAAAGAAGCTGATGGTCCCTATAGCCAAGGTCATCTCTGCTGCGCTAGACCTGCTGCAGACCAGCAGTTATTCCAACCTATTACATGGAACAAAACCTATTACCAAAAACCTTGGACATCAGAGCCAGCAACTGCAAGAGTTCATTTTAAAATCCAATGGTTTCTCACACTGTATTTGATTATGAGAACCAGAAATTCTTCTACTATACGCAGCTAATAGAGCAAACGCAGCCTGAGGTCCAGCCTGCAGCCAGCTCTGAGCTAGGACAAAACAATTCCCACAATTCAGCTAAAATTTGCTGCTTGTCCTTTCAAATTAAAAAAACAGGGAAAAAAATAGCTGACTTGTAGAGCACATCAGATGATTCCCCTTGATTTACAGCTACAGCCTTTAGGAGGTGTAAGAAATACCAATGACCTGCTTCTAAAATGTCTTGCTTCTGAAAGCCAAAACCAATCTGAATAAAACAGTCATTGATCAATATTCTCCCACCATTTTCCACCAATTAAGCCTGTAAGCTAACTGTGCCTTAAGAAATATGCCAAAGCCAAAGCTTCATGGGCTCGGCCTTGGCTGTCCACCAGTGGGAAATAAAACCTGCTTAATTTTTCTGTGATAATAATTATGTAACTTATGTCTGGAAGTAAATAGTTGAGGAAGGATGCGATGCGCAGCACAGAAGATTGGGCTACTGATCGCCTACTGATAAGGGATAGTTTTGCTGCCCCTTCGAGTGCCTGCAGCACCAGCGTTAACCTCTGCAAGCATCTGGAGAGAGAAAAGAAAAAGAGCCCTCCCAACAAAGCCAAATCCCCCTGCCAGCTGATATTTGTGCCTTTTTATCTATACATTTGTCTAATTAAGAAGACAAAGTGCCATTTTAATTTTCATATAAACTCTTAAGTTCAATGGGGATGCATTCTGCAAACCAAACAAGGATTTATTAAGATAATAAAGCAAGCACTTCATAAAAATTTAAATGCCTGCTACGAGCAGCTTTTCCATGGAACGAAGAGGCCAAGAAAATCTCTTAAGCTAGGGGAGGGATCTACAGTAGTAAACAGCTTCAGCAAGCCCCTGCTCAACACGTGGGATGTCCATGTGCGCAGTAGTGGCTTCTCATATCTGAGGCCGCTCTCCCCCCATGACACTGAGGCTTCAGCAGGATTGTAGCTGTGTGCCAGCTTTGCACCTTTTCAAGCACAGGGGCGCACTAGTTCAAATTAATTGTTTCATTTACAAGGACCTCAGCTAGGGGGGAAAGCATATTAGTTTCCCTGGCTTGTGCTGCGTCATCTGTTTATAGCACCACAGTTAATCAAAGGAAGGGGACATGAAGATCTTTTTTTGCCAGTGTGGCAGGAGGGAGTGTGAAGCTTTAATTGACCCCTCGAGAGACAAAGTGAAAAGTTTATGGAATTAGTTAAATTTTTAACACAAGGGCAAGTTCTCCTTTCAGTTCTGCTCTGGAGACTGAAAGAAAGGGTCACACTCCCAGCTCCTGGCTGTCCTGGGTGCAGGTGCTGTACCACCTCCTTACCTGAACCCTTACAGTAGCAATGCAGATATTAATACCTCACAATATACTCACGATAATCCCTTAAACCCCATAACTGAAAAATGCTGACTAATGATTTTGGAGGCTAGGGCATAATGAATTGATTTCTGCATAGCACGCCTGAGGATGTTAGAGTGATCTGCCTCACTTCTCTGGGCTAAGCAAGGTGCTCCCAAAGGCAACATGTCCTGGGTCAGTCAGGCAAAATGGTACCCAAGTCCTCTCGTTGGTAACCAGGACTTTGAGGGATCAAGGATGCTGTCCCACTTGCCACATCCTGCATTCCCTCCCAACACATGGAGGCACCAAGGTGGATTTAGCAGTCACAGCACTGCAGCAGGCTCTCAGCAGGGTGGGTGAGGAGAGAAGACGGCCTTTGTTACTGAAGGAAAACATTGCATTTACCTGACAAACTGTCCCAGTTATCTCTATCAAATCAGGTTTTCCACCCTCCCTTTTCATTCTGGGACAGAGACAAACCAAGAAGCTAAAAATACATGTAAAGAAACAGATGAGCTTCTTATTCACTCCTCCCTACAGGAAGATTGTACAAAAGTGAGGACAGGCAGAGATTAGCTGGCTGGCCAGACGAGGAAAAGTGTGCTACAGGGTAGTTTGTGATAGCAAGACTTGATAATGTTTGCCCTACATAAAGTGTGCTGTCACATCTGGAAAGATGGACAGCAGGCTCCAGTGGCAAATGTTATTGAGGACTGCTACAGTTTGCTCCCAGTGATGCAGGAGAGCTCTGAACCTCCTTTCTTTCCTCTGTCTGAGTTAACCTCGAGGACAGAGGCAGCGGTTTCCTTAGTGGACCTGGTAGTCAATAAGTTGCCACAAAGTCAGCTGGTAATCAATGGTTTAACACATGGAATTTCCTGGAGAAGATGAGCCTATGGCTATATTCACACTACAGTGAACAATTCCTCTAGCCAAAAAGCAGAAGATCCATTTGCAATTTGCACAATCACTCCCCAGATGTAGACACCTATGTGGCAACCATGAAAAAAGTGCTTTTAGATAGCAGCAATAATTCCTGTTACAACTAAAAGCCATTACTTCTCCTTACAAAAATCATTTTGCCCTTATACCACTGCACCTCCAACAATGCTATCATAAATAATGGACATACTCAGCTGTGTGGCAAGAAAGTCTAAACAACACCAAGGCTGCTACTCACTTAACTTAGATCATTCTAGTCACATTTCCTCTCTGTTGTAACAAACATTAAGTTTCCCCTCTTCTTCTCAAACCACTGTGACACTCATGACCACATCTGAAGAAAGTTCCTTGCAAGCCCCCAGCATTATGCAGCCTCATTAGTAGCTTTGATTATTTATTCGGCTCATCTCCAGCTTGCCTGCATGACGTTAGACTGTCAGGCCTGTGCACTGATTCATATTGCTGGTGGTTAATACACTTCAAGTGCCAAAGGCAAGCCAAAGGGCAAAGCCAAAAATAGGTGGTAGCATCAGCTGGGAAAAGTAACCGATTGACTTAATGTCAGTGACCCCATGATGATCCTGTTGAGCTGGTGTTTAATAAAAGGCATTGAAAATGAAGACTTCATGCCTAAGGACATATTGATAACTTCACGGAAATGACCATTACCCTGCACTGCTATTCTGTGAGTTGTCTTTTTAATGATTGCTAATCTCGTTTAAGACAAGCAAAACTGTAGTTTACTCCAATGTTCTGGATCTACAGGGAGGTTTCATTTCGTTCTTCCTTTCCTTTCTCTGAAGCACCAGATGCTAGATAGAATTAGACAGAGTTTGAACCAGAATGCAAAAAAATAGCCATAAGAAACATTTGTATTGCCTTAAAAATGCTGCTGGAACCAGACATCCAGATCCTGGTCCTCATTTGAACCAGTTTTCCTTTTTTCTTCACTGCAGCATCATTAAGGATGTTACCAAAGTTGTCTTACATATAATGCCTCTGGGACACCTGATCAATGGCCCATTGACCATCTCCTGGTTTTAGTGAGCAGGGCAGGAACATTACCTTCAGCTTTGTGTGGAAATGACCAGTTTTGACATCTTCATCTGATACTAAAGGAAAATGCCAGCCCACTCTTCATTTTGTGGGATTCAGCTTTCTTCAAAGTGTTTACTCTGCCTTTCCAAATCAAATTGTCACCTAGAAATTCTCCATCGCTATAGCAAATTGTAAGTGATAATAAGTACTGTCGCCAAAGGTAGCAATAGATGCATAAAAACCAGCTTTATTTTTAGCTCATCCCTTAAAAAGCATAATGACCCAGAGCTGTCCCACAGGAGTTATCCTTTATCACCACTGGATGAATGTAAATTTTTCTGGTTTGCAAAGCCCAGGCCATCCATATTCATGGCAAACACATAAAGTTCCTGTCAAAAGGCTTTAATCACACACAAGGCAGAACGTAGGTTACTCTTGCACCAATAGCTCCTGATATGGTGATCTACAAAGTGTCATAGCAACCAGTCCTGCAATGGGCTGAATTTTCCCTGAGTTATGCCAACAACTTGAACCACGTCTTGGGATGCAGGCCAGAGCAAGGAACCAGCCCCAGGGACTGTCAGCACCCTCCTCTTCAAGCTGCTAAGTTCCTAAGTTAACTTATATGAGGAAAAAAAAGATATGAAGTGGAAAAAGCAGAAGAAGTTTGGGCTGAAAATGTTCTTTCCCCTGGAGATAAGCAGTACACAAAAGTTGAAGCATTATATTCAGGAGGAGACATTGAGAAGGCAGGTACTTCAGTGGTTGCTGGGATGGGATCTGGCTTTAAACATAACATTCTTCCCAGCTGTCAGTCTTGACAGCACCCTTAAAGATTAGCTGGCTGTGCTGTGACTTTTGAAACATACCAGCTTGTAACAGAAGACACACATCTATCCTCAACTACACTGCTCCAGCCCAACAAAGCTCATGAGGGACCAGCGCTAGAGAACTCTGCACCCTGGAGGATCATGACCTGGACATTCCAGGTGCAGTAGAAATGCCAGAATAACAGTGTGGCCATGATGTGGCCTCAGACGTGGAAGCCCAGATGTCCTCCAGCCACAAAGCATCCCACTGCAAGGCACAGTGTTATGGCTCCCACTATGTCTGCAAAAAGCACCATGGGACTCCACTGTCTTAGCGCAGGCAGCTCCAGCAGTCAGGCAAGACAGCTTTTCCCACATTGTTTTTCCCGTGGTTCCTCCCAAGTCTACCCCTCACACTGCAATCAGCCTTCAGAGACCACTCATCTCCTTGAGACTCACACTCTCATCTCTTCACACACACACCATGTGCTTCCTGTACTCTGGTGGGGACAAGGAGAAAAGTGGAAAGGGGTCATATCCCCCTTCAGGAAATGCTGATTGGATTATTTCAACCTGCCCTCTTCAAAATGGACCATTATAGACCAACAAATAGCACACCCAGAGGTGACATTCCCCAAATAAACGATTACTTAAGGATTAGTCACGCAGCTGTACCGAAGGCATACGGCTGGCTTTGCAGGAAGGATTACTGCAGCAAAGATGAATACCGATGACTGAAGCAGCCAGGGCAGGGATGCAGGGATGCATCCTTCTGCTTCAGCTGGTTATAAAGCTTCTGACTTGAGGTCTCTTTACCCATGTTTGCCATCCCCTGGGTGTTTTCACAGCACTGCACTTGGTCATTATGAAACGAAAGGAATCCTTTGCAAAAAGAAAGGAATGATGCACGCACAACAGTGATTCCCCAAATAATCCTTGATCAACGCACAAAAAGCCTTTCCCATCCAGGTGGTAGTTTCCGAAGGACAGCAGAAAGACAAGAGCTTTTGGTGGCAGTATTCACAGGGGTACCAAGAGGGCTCTTGTCACAGCCTGAGCACATGGCCCTCATTGCCGACTCCACTCCAAAGGGCCATTCCTTCCAGTGAGCTGAGGCGAGGGAGTTCATGTCCTACTTCAAACCCAGGAGCTGCACTTGCCTTGAGGAAAACTGGTCTCTGCAAGGCCCTAATCCACATTTCAGCCCTGATAAGGGTGGAAAAAGTGCTACAGGCAACTTCACTAAGGTTTTGGATCAACACCCTTGTCTGTTGCTTTAATAATTGCAGTGTTTAGTACAGTGGAGACCAGCAGTTTTTTAGGATGCAGCACATGCCCTTTGGCTGCTCTGCTTTTTCCTATTGCTAATTTATTGACCTTATGACTGTCAAGAAAAACCCATGGGCATTACTTTCTTTTGGAGGGGAAGGATGAAGAGTGTGCTGAGGCTCATCTTTAATGATGAGCCACCAGCAGATGTAAAGGCATATGGTGTTCCCCAAGAAGAGACCAGACTCCTGCTCTCACCTAAACCCATTCATAATCACCCACTACTTTTGTCTTAGTGCCCGTAAAATCACAAACAAGACTATTACAGAACAGGTTTAGTAGCAGTGGGCCCTAACTTTAGCAATGCTCCTCTACCTACATAATTTCAGATGCTTGCCAGCAGCAAAAGAAGCGTCAAGCAATTTGCAGGTGGCCAGAAAGACTTTATCATTTCTCTTCTTACTCTTCCCCCATAGCCATAGCTCTTTTCTACACTGCCTCCCCATGGTAGGAAGCAGGTAATTTACGCCGGGTCCTTGCAGCGCTCTCGGAATACATTGCATCGCTGCGCAATTATCAGCAGGTTTTCCTGACGGACACACACCAGGAACGGCGGAGGCGGATGCAGCGTGTTTGACATCTCCCTGCACAGCCTGCAGTTTCTGTTTGCTCTCTCATCCTGCTCTTTATCGCTACTGAGCCCGATCCTGGGGGGTTCCGGCGGGCACAGCTCCGCCCGGCAGCCCGGCCCCGGGCAGGGCCATTCCCAGAAAGCAGAGCCGGGGGGATCCCGTGGCTGGTCCGAGGGGTCCCTCTGGTGATGGGAAGCGGCGGCGGCCGGGAGCAGAGCAGGGGCTGCTCCGGCTCTTTCCGGGCTGAATGCTGCCCATGGGCGGGTTTGTGTCCCGGGGAGCCGGCCCCAGCGCCGTGCCCTCTGGATGCCCACCCGAGTGAGCAGCCTCCTCTGGGGGCCCCCGGAGCATCCCTGCGAGGCGGCAAAATCACAGAACCACGGAATGGTTTGGGTCAGAAAGGACCTCAAAGCTCATCCAGTTCCCACCCCCTGCCACAGGCAGGGACACCTTCCACTAGACCAGGCTGCTGCAAGCCCCGTCCAGCCTGGCCTTGGGCACTGCCAGGGATGGGGCTGCCACAGCTTCTCTGGGCACCCTGTGTCAGCGCCTCACTGCCTTCACAGGGAAGAGCTTCTGCCTAAAAGATCATCCCAATCTCTCCCCTTTCAGTTTAAGGTCATTCCACTTTGTTCTATCACTACATGCCCTCAGAAAAGGCCTCTCTCCAACTTTCTTCTGCCTTTAGGCACTGAATCTGCTCTACGTTCTCCCTGGAGCCTTTTCTTCTCCAGGCTGAAAAAGTGCAGCTCTCTCAGCCTGTCTCCATAGCAGAGGTGGTCCGGCTCTCAGAGCATCTTTGTGGCCTCCTCTGGACTCACTCCAACAGCTCCAAGTCCCTCTTGTATTGTGGGTCTCAGAACTGAATGCAATACTGCAGGCGGGGTCTCATGAGAGCAGTGGACCAGAATCATTTCCCTTGACCTGCTGGTCACGGTCCTTTTGATGCAGCCCAGGATGCGGTTGGCTTTCTGGGCTGTGAGCGCACACTGCAGCCGGCTCATGTTCATTTTCTCATTGACCAACACCCCCAAGTCCT